>JANSTX010009834.1:0-19036 GCA_027564355.1 Penthetria funebris | reverse complement strand
ACAATTCCTTTGTAATCCCACCAAACTGATAACATAACCTTCTTTTGATGAATACCTGCTTTTGATGTTGTTTGAGCTGGCTCACCTGGCTTGCTCTTCGTAACTAAATTCTCCAAATTTTTGTCTGTTAACCGAAAAACTAAAAAACTAAAAAAAATTTGAATTTGGCTAAGTTCAACAATATAATAGGAATTGTACTAATTTCAAGTGTGACATACAAATAAATTCAGGTTACACTGATCATTATTTTATAACATCTAGTGTATTTTGTGTGGTACTTTAGGCACCTGATAATTTAACATTTTACATATTGACGTCTGAGTAGGTATTTTTGACAGATATAATCGGCCGTGTAATTACATTACTTCAAGTTTTTTTTAGACTGTTCTTATAGCAATATCAATACATAGTGCATTAATTTAGAATAATTTGATCATTTTCATATAAATATTTCTTTTTCTGTGAAATTTTGTGTCGTTAGCAAAAGCATCCATAGTTTTTGGTTGCGTTATCTCAAGGAATAATTTATTATACAAAATTCAATTTAAATTCATTGATTTTTTTTATATTTTTATAATGTCAATTTAAACCACACAACCAACACATAATTCGCAAGTCATATACAAATAACAGAGGAGATGTAGATAAACTTATGACATGACGGAGAATACAAGTACAAAAAAAAAATTAATAAAAAATTATTCAAAAAGAAATTGGACGACGCTAATTTAATATTAATTTTAATTTTTCAGACTCTGGGGGCGAACTTGTCCTATGCATCAAAATGTTATATACCTTTTAGCTATATGTAGATTTTAATTAAATATTTATTATATATATGCCTATGTGACTAGTGTGTATAATATTAAGATTTATTTTTCATTATTGGCTTTTTGCGAATACTTTAAAAAAAAAAAAAGAAAAAAGTCCTCCATCAGAGACTTAAGAAATCGAGGAATAACACCTGTTGATGTACGTATATATAAATCGATTTACTTAAAAATATGCGTACTATTGTTCAAAATAAATGTGTGTATATCAAACAATTAAATTTTGGGTTTAAGCCAGGAACATTCTGTCAAAAATACGATGTTCGGATTCATTAAACATATTACATTAGAATTCGTCATTTTCATACTAATTAAATGTAGATACATACAATTGTTCGTGAAATCATTGTAGACAAATTTTTATACACAGCGATTTCAATGCGTATCCATCCAACCGTATGAATATACGGAATTTTAAATATTTATATGATAAGATCATTCACTGAATGATGTATAGAAAATTCCCAACTATTAATAAATTCGTGCATATGTTCTATGTCTATAACAGAAAATAAAATAAAATCAAACTATACTGTTTCCATGTCAAGGTAATTGAATATATACTCTGCTTTACTAATTGCATATGATTAACTAGGTGTTACTTCGTTTACATCGTCTAAGAATAATGTTTTAAGAATTTCTTATTATATCCAAAAAAGAAAAAAAATTAGTAATTAGTGAATAATATGTCTTGGAGTTTTTGAATTCAGTAATTTAGACGAAGAATCTTCTGTTCCTGGCTTATACACTTTTTTTTTAAATCAGTAATTATAGTATGTCGTATATCTACTATTTTTTTCAGAACTATTTTCATAGTCTTTTAAAAATTCAAAAATAGTACTCAAATAAGAGTTCATGATTCTGATACATGATGTACAAATATACTTATATTAACATGTGTTATAATTATTAGGATATCATTAGCAAACTTTATATTATATTACACCAGATAAAATACTATAAACGTCGAACAGAATCACCCAGTTATGATTTAAGATGTCTTTAGTTTCAACATACTATATTATGTTCTGTATAAGGCATAATTTTGAACGAACCGAAATTATGGACAGATGATAGGTTTTGTATTATTTACGGAGATTATTTTTTATTTTATTGTTGTTAGCAATTTCAATTCTAGACCTTACTTAGTCAAAAGTTATAAGAAATGTCAATGAGTATACGATATTCAAACTGTCATTTGAAATCATTCTTTAATTTTTATGGTTACAAAAATTTTATACGACAAGTGTGTGCCATGTTGCATGTGTTGTTTGTAATGCTTAGGATGACAATTATTTGTGTGTCTGAATGTGTGAAAATACTCGTTAAAGCATTTCAAATTATGTCATCAATATTTTGAATGGTCGTGGTGCAACCTGTGTAAAAAGAACTGAAATTTAGTATATTATAGTTAATTATCTAATGTTTTTTTTTTTTTGAAGTGCTATCAGTTTCTATGTCAAATGTTTTTGAATATTTCAAGTGGCGATTTGGTATATTGTTTGTGATTTTACCACGTATCTTTCTATATTCCAGTTATCTGATTACGAAATTTATACTGCTTATTATAACGTATCAAGTTATGGTTTTTCAAAATGAAAATAAATGAAATATGTGACATTTCTAAAATTTTTGCTTCCACAAAATCAATTCAGAAATATTTACGATAGAACTAATAAAATACGAAAGATTTATTCTTGTAAATCATAACTATATTTAATTAATCACATCTATTTTGATAAAAAAAAAAAAAGTAGTGAAAATGTTATTTTAAGTCACGAACAAAATTGAAATGCAAATGCGGTTGGTTGTATGTTAGAAAAATATATCAAATTAACAAAATACTGGAACATTATGAGGAAAATCGTAAAGTTTTCTTTATTATGTAGGTCAACTGTGTGAAGCTATTTCTTAACATTAATGTATACAAAAATTTAAAAAAAAAACAGCCAGTAAATGATTATATAGAACGCAAAATAAGATTTGTTAAGTAGTAAAGAAAAAGTCTTTGAACTTTTAAAGATATAAATATTTTTTATGAGCGTTTTTATTTAAACTTTTCCAAATTTTGATCCAAAACAATTATTTATAGATAACGTCCAATTCTTTACTGAACATTAATTTGAAAATATACACTCGGCACATAAATATGTTTCAATTAATTCAAATTGCAAATTAGTTATTTAATGATTTTAATTAAAAACAATTTATATGATATTCTATGTTACATGATGATGTTATAAATAAATCATCATCATCAATCATTAACATGGTCATTACTGTTAACATTACTCTCTTTCTATCTTAAGTAATAGATCACACAATTTCAAATGATTTTGTCAACGTTTTCTTCTTATGTGAAAATTGCAAAATTAAGCCCCCACACGTCTGTGAAATTAAGCAAAAAAAAAAAAAAAAAAGACTAATCATCTAACATTCAAAAAGTCTATTATGGGCTTACAAAATTCACTTTAAAACAATCACATTTTTAAATAAATTAATTATTTTTTATCACTTTTTTTTTTATTTCTTTTGTGGATAAATTAATTTAATTAATTCACAATATTCGATTAATGAATAATTTATTTAAAATGTTAATGAATTTTCGCCTTACTGTTTTTTTTTTTTTATTTGTTTTAATAGTTTTTGGTAATAATTCACATTCTCATCCTATTGGTATATTGTCTTCTTAAATTAACTTTAATTAATTACAAAATTTGATTAGTAATTTTAATTTTTTAAATGCAATTAAATATTTCAATAGCAGAGCAACGCATTTACATAAAATTGCGAAGAAAATTAATTGAATTTTTTTATTGGTTTTAAAAAAAAAAAAAACAAAACAAATGAAAAACGAAGAAAATGTAAGAAAATTGTATTTTTGCAACTGAAAAAAAATAAATAAAATAAAAAACGAAATGAAAAGACCGCCGTCGTCCCAACTTATGATCGACAGAATTCAACTAAGTATCACATAAGCATAGCAATAGACTGAGCCGGCAAAGGATTTTACAGTAATGTAAGTCGCGCGCGCGCATATACAAATACAATATTATAAGTAATGATTTAGCGATTTAACGCATATGAGTAAGAAAGGCGTCTTTAGTTTATTTTTGACAAATTTTATCATGGATTTAGAATGTACAAGAACATAGTGTTTATCATATTAACCTTATGAATTTATATTGTCAATGAGATTCTGCTTGAAATTTACTAGTTAATTATAATATAATTTTGTCTCATAACCACATAATTTAGTCACACAACCTTAAAATTTAGTTACATAATTCAAATCATTTTGTCACTTAACCTGCAGATGTAGATGACAATGGTAATACCCTGTAATAATAAATTATACAAAAAGAGCTTAAAATATTGGCTGTCAACAAATAACTGCCATTATTCGCAATTTCATCACTTGTACCAATCTCTTTGGTGACGGCGGTTGGCTTATGAATCTGAGTATCCAAGTGAAGCGCGAATTTAGCGATAAATTTATTAATACGCAATTGACATGTTTTAATTTTGTATACTATACAACTGTCTCTCCATAGAATATAGAACACAAAGTTGTGGTCGTCCGGTTGTACATTTGAATATTTCGGTAGAGTTATGCATAACTCCTGTCATCGACCTCAGTCTGTTGGCGAAATGTTTTTTCGACCAGTCGATAAACACGAATATTAAAAATATTATCTTTTTAGCCTCGATCACACCGCATTATACAGACATATATTGTGTTCGAGTTACCTTGTGACACCGCGTGAAGATGAAGATGGGTTGATTAATCTCGATGATTGTAATCTACACCATGCGTCATTCAATGTCATACCATAAATATAGTCATCAATATGCAATTGACAACCATATATAATATACGCTTATAGAATACACAACACAAGGTCAGGATCGGCAATTTCTAGTAGAATGACACGTATTTTGAGTCAGGCAGCGGTTGAAAATATGGAGACGGTCAGATAGAAGGATGCACTAAATTTCTCTGGATTAAAATTGTAGAATACAATGTCTAACACAGATGTTACATACATAATTTATACAATTAATCGTCGTTTCAATCACTGTACATTCCATGGTAAATTTAATAAACAATCACACACATGAGAGATAGTCATTAAATAGAATATGTACTCGTACGTACATACATTATGTATTTATATATTGTATAAATGAAAGTGAATTTAAAGCAAACATAGTTATTTAAATATACAATACGAGTTTATGCATCTCTTCAATATGTACGCGTCCAAATTATTAATTCAGTCATCTCACAGTAATAATAAAATTGGAAAATTAAGACGATGACGATGAGGCTGAAGTGAATAGTTGAACCGTTTTAATATTGCATTTATTTCTAAATTAAGAAAATTATAAAAGTTATTTTCAACATTTTTCTTTACACAATCGCTGTATTAGAGTGCATTAAAGTAAATTATTATATTATTGCAGTGGTAAATGCACTATAGACATATTGTTTGTGCAATGTTAATGCAATATAAATGTCACCGAGTATATGTATAACTTTATATATATGTGCTCATGTAATTATTTTAATTGGCAGTATAACAGTTATGTTATTTTGTGGCAACATAGAAACTAAAAATCAACTTTATTCTCATTAACGAAAACAAAACTGTAAATAACTCGCTAATGTACTAATAATTTTAGAATACAACGTTTGAAACTTAAAATCTGTGTCGAGAATGTCTGTATTTTTATCCCTAAATAAATAGTCGTATACCTACAAATAAATTGATTTTACCATAACTGTTCTAATATCTACAATAAAATGCTTGTAGAATTTATTACAGTTATGACTAGAGTATGAAAAGTATGAAATTAAAAAATGTTTAATAGAATTATGCAATTATGCATATTTGTAAATGAATACAAATTATGATTAATAATTAAAATTTGTTATTAAAATGAAATGCAGCTGAAGGTTATTAGTAGGGGTAGTATATATTTGTGTATTCTATAGGCTGTAACTAATAGAATTATTATTAGGTTAACTGCGAGATTTTTAATATTGAAAATCTTTTCCATATTAAAAACCTATTTATATAAATACAATTCCAGTACCATTACGTATACAGTCTAGGATATCTAACAAGCTTATGAGAAAAACGTATAATTAATTAGTTAAGCATTGGAAAATATGACGGAACACAATCACACTAATTTTTCTCAAATTTTTTTTTAAGCTTGAAAATATATGCAAAAAACAGCATTAATCGTTAAATAAAAAATATTATGAGCAGATTCGATTATATCCTTTCAATTAAACAAATGTTTTTAAAATATAGTTGATCATAATATCAGCCCACTTAAATCCACTGTAGCGCATATACCCTGAAACTGATAGCTTTATGCAATGTTGTGATTTGTGATGATTTAAAGCTTCATTCTACTATCTCTGGGTTTAACGTAATGTGCAGGACGCATGTTTGGAAATGACTACCCCAAACCAGACATTCCCTCTTCATAGATTCCCGTATTTTCTAATTAGAAGCTGACGTCTTTCACGATTTGTATGCTTCAAGTAGTATTTGAGATCGGATAGGTTATTTATTTACATTAAATAATTACATTGTTCCATTGGCAGATGTCAATGAAACAGGATACATTTTATTTATGTGTATTCAAAAACTGTGTGCCACTGTCAAAAAATAAAATCCCAAAAAAAAGCATCTACGATTTATTCATTAAAAATTACTTAAGGTATATTTAACGAGTTTAAGATGATTTAATAATATCGATATCATATAGGCTAAACGAAAAATCATTTACATGAATGAATATTCATCTTCCTTCCGTTTTATTAAATTATCTTTTACGCTTTATCATTTTGAGGGTAAGATTTTTATGCAGACATTTATAATTTAAATGCTATTTAATAAAGAAATATAACTAATCGATAGTTAGATTTATACACAGACTAAAATATAAAAGCATATGAATGAAAAGTGTTTCTAACGAAAATTGTTAGAAACTTGGCAGCTAATAAGAACTTAGCTGAAATGCCATGTAATTAAATTGTGTATTGCTTATATGCCAATATGTACTGACACTTATATATTTTCCATATTAATCAGTTAAGGGTAACTGATATAATATGAAATATGTCTTAATAAACAGGCTAGAGGTAGGTCTACCCTTATTTCTTCTATATGCGATCTTAGATATACTGCTTCCAAATATATTTAAGCCATACCAAAATACGACCATATTTCAATCAACACATTCTGTGTATTATGTCAATTAAATTATTTCTTGTCGTGTTCAAACATTTGAATTTCATGTTCTTAGTTCCTATATAACCAAATTACGTTGCAGTTATTTATAATTGTCCACCATCTCGATTGATGGGGGTTTATAACTTTTCTTAATGATTAGTATTTTCTGAAATAAAAATATTGAAAAACATTTTTGTTTACTTACTTTGAACAACTTGATCCAAATCGTCAACCTTTTCATTTGATTCATTTTCTTGTTTCTCATCTTCTGTATGTATCGGACTTGATGGAACGGATGATTGACTTGGTGCGGGACTTGGTGATGAACTAAGTCCATGTGCTGGTGACACAAGACCAATGTCAATTGATGGTTTCTTAACTTGGGCATATTCAACAGAAGATGGTGTTGTACTCTCTGAGGATTCGTCAATAAAATCAATTGATCGTTTTCGTTTTTCGGGTATAACATCGCTTCTACTAATTGGACTAGTTTTTGTTATAGTATTTTCATAATTATTATTATTATTTGTATTTGTTGTATTGGTGGTAATATTCGTTACATTTGTATTATTTACTATATTATTATTGTTATTATTAAAATTATTGTTGATTTTAATTGGGCTCGGAATTTGTGGTTTATTTAATGGAATGGAAGGTGGTGATGGTTTAACAGGACTTATTGGTGGTGGTTTTATTATTCTAGGTTTTATTTCTGGTGGTGGTGGTGATGATGTTGGTGGTTGTTGTTGTTGTTGATGCTGTGGTGGTGATTGTTGTTGTGGTTGTTGTTGTTGTTGTTGTTGTAAGTGCTGTCGAATTGGTGGACTTGGTGGTGAATCTACGTCAGATGTATCAAATGATTTTGATGTATTATTTATACGTTGATGTTGTGACTGTTGTCGATGTTGTTGTTGATTATGATGAATATGATTATTATTATTATTATTATTATTATTATTATTATTATTATTATTATTAGTATTATTATTATTGTTATTATTAATATTATTTCGTGATGATTCTTTTGGCACTGTATTATCATTTGTTGGATAAATTACACTACCGGGAATATTTCTTATAATATCACAACGATTTGGGTCACTATTAAATTTTGTGGTTGTACGGGCTTTCGTAAAATGTGATGTCCAATTTTTTTGTTTTTCAATTAATTCCTTTGAATTAAATTTTCGTTCAGGTTTTTCAGGTTTTTCCGGTTTTTCTTGTTTAATACGGGATGTATTATGTATAACCTTTGATGAATCCCTTTTTGATTGTTGCTGTTGCTGCTGCTGTTGTTGTTGTTGATGAACAACACCATTTCCAATTGGATATTTTGTACGTTTTGGTGATGGTGTACGTGTTGAATTATCACGATCCGGACTTGTATCACCTAAATTATCTTCTTTACTACTTGAATTTGACATTTTTAAACTTAATGCTGCTGGTCTTGGTACACGATTTTCAACACCTAATTTTTCAAATAATGCACGTGCATTATTAAATCTAGTTGAATGTGATTCGGTGCGTACAACAATGCCAACTGGTGATTGATTGTGCTGTTGCTGATGCAGCAGCTGCTGTTGTTGCTGTTGTTGATTATGATGTTGCTGTTGTGATTGTGTTTCTTTATTTGATATTGCTGACGTTACTTCTATTTCCATTTCGCTAGGTCTACGTTGAAAAAGATTCGCTATTTGCGAAACTTTAGGGCCAACTGCATTTGCAGTCGGATTTACAATTGGTTTTTCCATATTTTAATGGATTTAATGATAACACTGACAATATCGATACCTGGAAAAGATATAAGAAAAAGTTAGAAATATAGTAATTGAAATAGTTATGATTATATATATACAGACAGTTTATCATAAAAAGTCGAAAATCGAAAGGAACACTACCACGGTAGATATACAGGCTCTTAATGTAATTAAAAAAATGACACATCTTTTGAGACTATCCACGAATCGATCCATTCTTTAATATCTTCATAAGAACAACAATCTGATGAAAGTGTAAATTTCTGATGAATACAGCGGATGGGGTAGCGTATTTCTTTTCAGTGTTTCCAACTTTGTTTTGTTTGGTCATCAACATCTGATCAAGCGTTGTCATGCTGAAGAATAACTTTATCGTGTCTCTGTGTCTCGAATTGTCACCATTTTTCCATCAATGTTCGACTCAAACGCATCAATTGTTGTCGCTAGCGAACCCCTGTAATTGTTACGGTAGTTTAGAGCAATTTCTAATAAATAAAACTATGTTATTTACACTTTGGTAAAATTATTAAAATTAAATTCTGAAGGATGCCCATCGTCAAAATGTTTGCTCTATTATCGGTTTTCGTATAGAAACGAGACCATTATGTGATATGCAATTTATCCAGTTTTTTTAAAAATTCCTAAATTACTAAAACCAACCATTTTGAATAATGTCACTTAACGCAGTGGTGTAGAGGGTCCGTAGATTTTTTATTTATAAATTTAATTATTTGTTATACTGAAGAACATTAAAAAACAAATCAATTAACTATTTTATTATGCTCCCTATAATCATTATCATTACACTATTTACATACTAATGCAATTTCATCCATTATAATAATAAATCATAAAATTAATATTAGTTTATCAATCTGAAGTAAATATCAATAAAAAAAACTTAATGAAAATTATAATTGTTATCGGTACGCATTCAAAAGTATTACTGAAATCGATAAAATTTATTGTGAAAATGAATGGAAATATAATCATTTTTAAACATACAAAAAAAAGTGATAACAAAATATGATAAAAATTAATCGTTTTTTTTACTTAATAATGATGTTAATAATAATAATAATAATAATAATAATAATAATAATAATAATAATAATGACTTACACGATAGTGTTGTATAAATGATTTCAATTTTAAAATATTTTTATTTCATTTTTCTTAAAATACTATAAATTTAACTCGTCCATTTCTATGCTAATTACAAAAAATTTTAACAAAATTCAAAGAAACTTGCTGTCATTTACATAAATTTTCATATTTAAATTTTAGTCGAAGTTATCACTTTTAAATTTTAAATTCAGTAGCGGCGAAGTACTTTCGCCAGTAATATTAGATCGATCGTTTTTTTTTTTTTTTAATGTGAAATTCAAATTTTAAACAATTTTTAAGTGAAATCAATCACTAAGAAACTAAGCTGCAAAGTCAGAGAAACGACTGGATTTGATTTGTCAATGTCTATGAAAAGAAGCTTCAATTCTATAAAAAAAAATTACTCGAAAATTATCAATGAAAATTAATTGAGTTTGTGGAAAATAAATTCATAGGAAAATATAATTTTCTGTTTTCTTTTCGGAGTGTTAAAAAATTCGAAGCTGTCGCCTGAGATGAACTTTTATCAGAAAATGTTGATTATAATTGTATTAATTTTAATATAGTATTTTATAAATGGGCAACGAATGGAGTGACGACGACATCTTTATATATACGTGATATCACAGGTAACTCGATTACTATATATGTTAGTAATGGCATGTGATCGGGGCTAAGATGATAGTGTTATAGTTGGATTTGTCAACTAATTGAAAAAACAACCAAACTAGGTAGCCGGAGATTTAGAATAATGTAAAACATTTCAATGATCTTTCCAACCAATAGAATGTAAACAAACAAAAAAAATATGAACATGTAAATATGATAAATAGTATGCATTTAAATAAAATTACTGCTCGTACTTCACTGACTTCATTTTAAAAAAAACTTATTTTATCACCTTTGCAGAGCATGATATAATCTTGCCGAAATGATAAGAAATTTTTTATGGCATAAAAAATAAATAGAAAAAAACAACCTTATCAAATAAACAAATGAATATTTATCATACGAGTATATAGAACAACTTCAAAAAAAAAAAAAATTACTAATTAATGAACACAAAAAATTCTTAAAAATAATAAAATTAGTGATTTTGATAATTCCCATAATTTCTGGCATAGTTCAATGCAATCAATGTCTAATAAATTGATAACAATTATTATATGGTTCGTCTCTGCTGTAAAGTTTACATTATTATTATGACATTTTCACCTCGATAATAAATTGGTTACATAATCGTATTCAATTATTAATGTTTTACACAGATTTTACACTTTAGTCCTGACACCATAAATGACAAAAACTTTATTCAATGATTAAGACAGCAATTAAATTTGAATTTTAAAAATCATCCAAGTATAAAAATTCGGGAAAAAATTCACCAAGAACGTTGACAACTTAATTAATAGTACAAATGGTAAACTAAATTTATCCCTAAATTAAACATAGCGTCTTAAATTCGAATAAAACTAATGAAAGCATCAGTCAAAAAAAAAAAGAAGCAAACGTTAAATAATTTATTCCTATTTTCGTCATTTGTGCATGACTAACAGAATTATGTGGTTACTTTAAACCTGAAGTTTAATGCAGTAATTTTTAAAAGTGATTGAAAATCCTTATTATCGTCGACAATACGATGTTAATTTTTCCGTTGGTCACTTCATTCGTCATTTACCCTTACAAATATTTAAAAGACTATACAATTATGTGTCCATAATAACCGGCAGACGGATAAGAAACGAATACAAACACATTAATGACATAGGGCAGTCGAACACGAATGCTGTTCTAGTAAACAGTCAAAGATTTTGCATATTCAAACATAATAATAGTCTAGATATAGGGATGAATACAAAAGAATGAATGGAGGGTATCCTGAACAGGTAACGTTGTATATTCTTACAAAAATTTCTTAAAAATAATTGTTTGATATGTGACATTGATTGCGCAGACAATGTCCCGCATTCAATATAATTTTAGTGAATGAATGGCGTATAATTAATTAAATTTAAAAAGAATAAAATAAGCAAAAATTTCGGATTAACAATTTGTGAAATAATTTACATAACCAAACAAAGTGTCCATTTAATACAAACTGTCATTCTTCTATTTTCGAAAGTTTAAAAATTTAATTTTATGTATGAGATAAATAGTAATTATAAATTCTTTCATTTTAATTGCACTAATCAATAAAACTTAATTATTTAAACTCATAATATTATTATTATTATTGATGAATATTTTTGAGAAATTAGCATATTATTCGGTTTTAAATGTAATATTAGATTAAATTTATTGAGATTTTATACTGATCTGACATTATTTTGACCTATATAATAGAGTTAAATGCAAATCTTTCGGCATTCTGTTTAAACTCTTACTTTAATGTTTAGCTCTTTACTCTTTGGAATTATTTCGTATATAAACTGTTTTCGATAGAGTTTGCATACGATTAGATGATTTTCGATAGCCTCCTTCAACTACATTACTATATCTCATTTAAAACAAAATATACCATCAAATCAAATCACATATAACATTAATCGTGTTTTCTTTTTGCATTACTCTGCACATTACGTCATTTTACTATACACAAACTAATAATTTGTATATTTGAATTGATATTGTCGATTTTGAAAATAAGAGATAGCCTCGCGAAAGTCGTTCAAATTACAATAATAACAATAATAGAACAGTAGGTGTCAACAAAATGGTCTAATATATGAACAGTTCTAATAGTCTAGTCTATCAATTGAAATTAACTAATTCGATCGTCTCGTTAGTACTAAACTGTTATATATAGTACTTCAGTTTTTAAATAGTATATTACGGGGCTATAAAAATTTACAATTACTAAAAGGTGTGAGTAATTCTCGTTTTCGTGTGGACCTATTTTATTACTTCAATTTAAATGTATTCTATTCAAGTTCTGAGTTTTATGGAGCTAATCTACTATATCTTTACCATATAAACTATTCTTATAATCTTTATATTAGAGATACTGATTTTTTAATAACTCTGATTTTACAGAAATCTGTCAATTAAATATTAATGAAGTAATGATTACACGCTCGAGAAATAGAAAACATATCATATTTAGTGTTATTTTTGCTATATTTAATCTCACTCTTACCAAGAAGAAGATGAAGATGTCTTGTATAAAATATCACAATATTTATGTTATCTCTCAATATCAATTCCCTGAATATAACAGCAGAAAATGTTCAATTTTCTAATACTTGAAATTCACCATATGGGCAACGTCTATATGATATGTTACAATGAATGGATATTTTAAATAAAAAAAAAAAAAAAAAAGTGTAGGTTGTGTTTTTTTTAATCTTAAATTTTACGGATGGACAACAAATTGACAATCGAAGATAGAAAAAATGTGTTTTATATTGAATTAATTTATACAATTCCATACAGAATTTCTGTGTATGAAATTATTCATTGACCCAATCTCATGAAATCAAGGTCAATGAATTTCAGGTGATTTTTCTCCTCTTCTTCTTCAACTACTGTTTTCAGATTTGGTGGCACATTCAAGTACAATGTAAACCTATGTTTGATACAAGTGTATATTATCTACCAGTAATAGGTACAGATATAGAAGAGAACTGGTTTCTTTCTTCAGTGATTTTTTTTTTTAATAAAACATATATAAGTACTTTCTTTCCTACAACATGTGTATGAATAATTTTCAACTATAATAAAATATTATTATCAAAAGCATAAGTCAAACTTCTGTAAAAGGTAAAATCCATAAATATGTGCATAATGTTTTCTTTTGTAACATTAAATAATTAATTTTTTAAGTGTGAGATGATCACTTTTGCACTTAAACTATATGAAAGTTAAAGTTGGCACGCGTGTAAATATAATTTAGGATATACTTGTATTTAATTAATTACGAACTCGCTTACGCGACACTATTAATTATTTAATTATTGATACTCGAAAGATAACTACAATTAGTAAAGATAAGATTGGTTAAGTGTCCAACACGTAGTAGATGTTATTTCAAGCAAATTCCATTACTATTGTTATTACAAACTTTGAGGTATTCCCTAAACGAGAAATGTTGAAAAGTTGTAAAAAGTGTAAAATCATAGTGGAATCAATTACTTAACGTTGATTGGTAAATCGGGCGTAATTTTATGTGGATATAAGCCCCCCCCCTCCCATACATCAGCAAGTTAACGTGAAATTCGACGAATGTTCTAGTCGTACATTATGTCGGAGTTAAAGAATAAAATGTTATATGTAAGAGAAATATTTTACACATTTGACAGAGGACAATTCTTTTGACGTTGAAAAAAATGCAATGCTCTTGTTAATGGTTAGTGGGAATTATTCGATGGTAAACAAATTGACGATGCGTCGACAATTTCCTATATGTATTTGATAAGTTATTTAATAATAGACTATGTGATGTTGGATAAGCCATGGAATTATGTATGTGTATGAATAGAATATGGTTGTCAATCGAAGAGAATGGAATTGAATTGGCAGTACTATAGTACGTGATTGATGCTATGACCCAAAAAAATGGCTACAGAAACCTCGGTCGTTATATTTGAATCGAGTACTTTATCTTTATTTGCCCTTATATACTGCTAAGAATTTTTATAGTTTGCAATATTATTACAAATAAATATGAGTTATAATTGATTAATCAAGTTCTTAATAGTATAATATAAATGATTCAGAACATATAAAACTTGCGACAATCGGCCCATATACATACTAAGCAATCTTTGACAAAGCATTTGTATTTACTGATTTTTATTTATAATTTACAATAATACAATCATAAAGCTATCTAATCGGAAATGATGATAAAGATGTAATTATAAAAAATGATAAGAAAAATAAAAACACGTAATTTTACAATTAATCCCAAAGTTTTTAAATTGTACGTGTACATCGAGTAGTATATAGAAATGATATTATTATAAAAAAAAACAAAATCCATCTAAAATATAAATAAAACGTTGCGTAAAATATATAAATAAATGAAGTGGTTAATTATAAATTTAATAATAATTTGTTTAATTGACGATCAATTTGATCAACAAATTTCGGCACCATGTGAAGGATCCTTCCAATGTTTATCATTTATTACACAAAATCATTGTGCGACAAATGAAATTCTAGAATTAGATAAAAGCCTTAACTGTTGTCCGATGTGTAGAGGTGGGCTTGGTTTGGGCAATTCAGGTTGTAATCATGCACAAAGATGTGCACCCGGTTTAATTTGTGATACCAATAGTGTTTGTATTTTAAATAGAGGTATAAGTATAAATTTTAATGGTATATGTCATTAATGTCATATTCAAATAGTATATTTATTTTCATTATTTCAATATTTTGTAAAGAATTGTGCACTTTTACATATCATTTGTCAAATTTTCAAATGCTTCCAACATGTGACATTGATGGAACATATGCTGCAAAACAATGTAAAGGTGATAGAGTTACAGGAAGGTGAGAATTCATTTTAATTAAAATATGCTCTACGTTTTAAAAATTTTATTTTATTTTAATAATCGAAATATCATTTTAGATGTTTCTGTTATAATAAATTGGGATCCAGAATTCAAGGATGGAATTGGTGGGCAGATGCCGATGATATGAATTGTGGTAAGTTTAAAAATGTTATTTTATTTCTTCTATGCATCTGAATTATACAGATAATAGTTAGAACTATCAGCTGAGATGGAATTTATCAATTTTTTAGTTGACAACATACATCTTTTGTATTAATTGATTATTTTTATTATGCAATAAATTTATATTTGTTCATTCTAAAATAGCATGCAGTCGATATAGAGATGAAATGGAAAGAAATGGTCGATTAGATGTCACATTACACTGTAAAAACGATGGTAATTACGAAGAATTACAATGTGATTCTGGTGTTTGTTGGTGTGCTGAATCAATAACTGGTAGAATAAAGAGTGGAACACGGGCTGTTACAGATAATTTATGGAAAACATTACCATGTTGTAAGTATATCTTGAATTCTTAATTATAACTTAACTGTACAGCTGTATGTAATGGGGGATCTCATCAATATGTCCTAATTCATATTAATATATGTGTATAAATTATAAATCGAATGAACAGAGTATGATGCGTGAAAAATCAATGACACATAGTATGCATAATAAGAATTTAAATAACTTTAAATATGGAATAACATATTTTATATGATTGTGTACATCATTAAACTTCTATTCGTGTTATAATAATTAAACAATTATTATAAAATTCAAAAATAATTTGATAATAACATAATTAGTAATGTATTGATTTGAAAGTATTACAGCAGTAAATGTTCAGTTATAAACTAAGAGTAGAATACAGGGCTCCAGAATGCTTGAAGAATGCAATGACCTCTTTAAAAAAAATTTTTTTTTTAATTATATATGTGATTAATACTTCATAATTAGAGATACTCAAACAATAAAAAGTAATTAACTATATGGATATACAATCATAATATATTTCATAATAAATGAATCTAGTCAATGATTCTCATGTTTAGTTCATAAAAGTACTCGTGTAGACAAACTTTTTGAAAAATATTCACGACCTTTACTGCAACTTTAACAATAAACAAAAGACTTCAATTAGATATTGACGGTTTTTTTTTTTTTTGTATTATAATCTTCAAAAAAAATTACTTTGAAGTGCAATATAAAATTATGAATATTATGATTTGCGGGGGAACTGACAAAATTTGCTTAAATCAATTTTAGGATATTAACTGAAAACGGAACTAAATCAGGATACTCCAGAATGAAATAGTACATTCGTAAACTCTTTTTTGACGCTTTGCAATACATGGAAAATGACTGGGTATGATCGTGGCCAGTAACTTTGTGTAAATAGGTGAATGTAGACTACTCTATTTAAGTCTATACTATTTTAAATAAGTAATTATTAATTTTCTTTTAAAATGCCAAATATCGTCTTCAGTTGCTACTATACTTTATAATATGTATACTTTAGCCAAATGAACTTGGATTTTTTTTTCGTCAAATAAAATTAACAAAATCGCGCTTTCAACACATTTCTTCATACGACTCGGATAATACAGTAATATTCGGATTTTCCTTGATCTTCGTTAAATTTTTTCATTCTTAGCTACTATTAATCATCAGCCGAGAATTTTAATCTACCTTTAATGTCATCATTGACATGAGAACAATATCCAGTATAAAATCTTTTCTAGAACCATCACCAGTCAGTGGGAGGATAGACAGTTTGTTCCATTCATATCCATTTGGCATCCACAAAATATACCTAATGATTTATATACTCAACAAACTTTTGCTATTTCCCTATAGCAATGATGACTATATATGTCATTTTTAAAGTTCATAAACTCTTGTGTAATATACAAGGTTATATTCGACAAAACAAAAAAAAAAAAAACTAAAACAGAATTCGTTTCCGCGGAAAAAAATACATTATATTTTGTTATGTGCTCCTAAAAATGAAAATAATAATAAAAACAATCTCATAATTTTTTTTATTTATTTTTTTTTTTAGATAATTCAACTATAATGGGTGATGCCTATTTACGGGAATGTGAAAGTGCAGCACATGCACAAAACATATTAAGAAAATCATTACGGATAAGAGGTACCGTAGAAGTGTCTTTAAATACTATTGAATGTGATTATGATGGAAATTATGGTAGATACATTGTCGAGAATGGCATGTAAATATAGTTTAAATTGCACACCAGTAGTTAGTAATAATAATATATTTTAATCCGTTTTAGAGCAGCTTGTGTCTGGAAAGATCGGTCCAGAATTGGATCTTTTCAAGCCGATGCTAATGCGGTTAATGAAATGAATTGCTGTAAGTAATATAGAAATATATAGTTCAATGAATTTCTATACAGCATTTGCTACACTAATTTAGCAGCGTCCGTGTCACGCCACATACAGCGTATAAATTTTCTGTTAATCATAAATCGCTTTTTATACTAGTTATTAGTTACGTTCATTTGCCAGTAACACGATTGACATGTTAAACTATATATAAACTAAATTCTCAATATAAGACAAGATGTTTATCTAATCGAATAATGGATGTGTTTACCATCATACACACCGTAGTGGTCGACTATCATTACTCAATCCCATATTTACCTCCACATGGTGGCACGCCGGTAATTCGATCATTATTTATGTCAGTATTAAATATGTGTTTGACGACTAGTTACAAAAACATCTCAACAATTTACATCGTAATGCCCGCCATGTACGCTCACACCATACTTAACCATCATAATCATATATAATCAACTTTTACACCAATGGGTGAATACGACTTGCCTACGATATTAAATTGCCGAAAACAACCATAAATTGAATTTTTCGCCTGAACTAAAAATCTTCATAATCATCACCATTTTCTTTATGATATTTGTTCCACATTTGAATCACTTAAATATGACTTCAAATGTGGCTTCTTTTTTTTTTTTTAGATTGTGCAAGAGATCAAAAAAATTTCGAAGATGCAAATTTTCGTTTCACATTGTCTTGTAGTGGTAATGGTAATTATGCATCAATTCAAAATCAAAATGGACAATTATTTTGTGTTGATCGAGATGGATTTGCTATTTCAGAATTTGTTGATACAGCTATTGGTTTGGATTGTATGCAATACATGTATTATGCTAATTAATAATATTATAAAAATAAATGATAGTAGGACAAAAAAAAAATGAAGGAAATATAACAACAGGTAAGTACAAAATGTCAAATTGAAACTGTAAAACATATTATAGTTGTTTGTGTACGAACCATGAATCAAAATGTATTTAAATTATAAAAAAAGTAATTTTAATAAATTTATATAACATGTTATTTGTCAGGTCAATCAAATATAAGTAAAAAAAAAACACATAAGTTAGTTTCAATTAATTCTTTTCAGAATTGAATTAGGTTAGGTGGCAGAAACCTAGAAGATAACTCGTAAAGTATTTCTTTTTTAGGCCCTGGGAACGAAGTTCCAAGGGTCTATTGTATTTGATTCCGTTCATGTAACGCCAAGAAATAAA
>JANSTX010009823.1:0-19040 GCA_027564355.1 Penthetria funebris | reverse complement strand
CGATATTATTACTTTTTAAAAATATATTCTTTGTCTCTTGTAAACAAATAATTTATAATTTCAAATATTCAAATTTTTTTATTATAATTGATAATTTTATATTCTGAGCATATGATGAGCATCTGATGGTAGTCAATTTGAATTTATATTTAGACATTTAAATAATTTTAAAATTTCCTGAAATATGTTTTTAATGTTTTCTGTTCACGGTACATTTTTAGAATTTAAAACAATTGGCTTTATCGATATTCGAGATAAATATATAGTCGCACGTACTAAATTCAGAAAATTTAATTAATTTCAATTTGCATATATATATAATAAAATAATATATAATAATATAATTAAAATTTATATTTAATTATTGAATAAAATTTATATAAATAGAGTGCAAAATTTACATAATTTACGTGCATATATACTTTAATTACTGCCAGCAAATCAAGTATTTTGTTAAATTACAAAATGCCGTCAATTAAATAATATATTGTTATATAATATTATGCAAATAAATTACTATTATAGTCATTTATATGAATAGTATTTATGTGGCGTGTAATTTAACACAAAATAATTATTATATACATTTTTACATAATTATATATGTACCTATACTATATTAATTATAGTTACTGTATAAATATTTAAGAAACACTTAATTAATCAAATTAATTATAAAATTATAAAATTTGCGATTCTGTATCACCACAGTAAACAAAAATTATTTTAAATCACCTATTTAAGTAGTAATTTTTAATGAGCCTGAATTTAAAATGAAAACCTATAGGCTTTGTACCCGGTCATATTGTTGAGTCTCGTTTGGTCACTGTGCAGTAACATTATTCACTAAACAATACAAAAAGTTAATACATTTTACCAAATACTATATATACAATGCAGACGTTTTAAAACTACAGAAGTGTATATCGAGCATGCAAGATTATCAGAAGTATAGTGTGAATAGTAAAAAGCATCAAATTATACATCCACTTATTCCGGATCAAATTCGGACACATAGAACGTGATTTGTTTATGCTGAACAGAAAAAATATGGATTTTCTCGTATGGCTAAACTCGTAATACTTTTTTTTTCAAAATATGATCTCGCATATCATTGCACATGTTCTATGTGTATCGCAATTAATAATAATTCATTATTAAATAAAGGATACATTAACGTGTCTGCAAACATTGAGTGTACTTATAGAAAGATGACAATTAAAAAGTATTAAAAATTTCTAACATAGTATTTTAATTATGAACTTTTTGGTGTAAATATTCTGTCATATTGCATGGAAATAATAAAAGGAATAACCTTCTTTGCTTTACTTACTTTTAAAAATAATATTAAACGAAGGTTTCCGGTAACATAACGAGAAAATGTGTTGTAATATGTAATTTTTAAAATTCATAATAAACCGTGATAAAATATTAAAATAATCATAAAATATCATTTATGTGTAAGCTAATTTTATAGGCATACATAATTTTAGTATCATTAGACGATTAACTATACACGTATTATATAAAATAAATAAGCTGAAATACTCTCTTGGAAATACTGCAATATTGATTTTAAAATGAATTTTAAAAATTTTTAGTATTGATTTTTCACTGTGTTATTTTATATATTAAACCTGAAATAGAAATTAATAAAATACGTTTAGAATATTTTAGTCACGAAGACGATAGAATAGGTCACGAATAATAGCTGAATTTATTGTAATCATATTACGTATTAATTTACCTACGAAATGCTATGTAGTAATAAATATTTTTAACACCGCAAATTTTCCAATCTTTTTAAGTCATCTAAAATTGCATTATATAATCAGCAATGATTTATGTATATAAGTTTTGAACCCTTAACATAACAAATAATATATAAAGGTTCGCAGATAAGAAAACCGACACAATAACATTTAAATTTACGTATTTTTGTTCATTCTCAATAAATTTAAATAAAGGCATGAATTAAATAATGCAACGAACCCTAAATGGGATATTTGTATTTTTTTTTTTTTATTTATTCTTAGTTTTAATTTTAAGAATTGAAATTTAAAATCAATTATAATTATCCAGTAAGATATTTGATTAATTAAGTAGAGTGGTGCATAACTCGTCAGCTACCTATAATTTGTTGGTGAGATGACGACATCTTTTTAATCCGATCAAACGCCATTACAAATATATATTGTGATCAAGTTATCGGTGACATCGCGTGGATGTAAAAATTCTTTTAATATTGTCAATGTAAGTTGGCCACTACATTTGTAATGTGAATTGATTATTGACATATTATTTTCACATTCGATTTTTTATTTTGAGTCATGAAACACCAACAGAATTTAATGTATAATACGGTTTTGTGAAGTGCCCTCTATTTCCTTGTGAAATAAAGGTCAATCCGATGAATATATTGTAAAAAAAGTTTTTGCATATATTTAACTTATATAATAATGATTTTTATCGACAATTCGAATTAGACGTTTATCCAAAATTGTTCATATACTCGGTTAGTATAATATAATGATTTTGTTATTGGTATAAAATGGATTCTTGCCACATGACCATTATTAGTAGCATAATTTTATAAAGTCTATTGACTTTTTCTATATATGATAAATTTTCTGTCGCACTGTCTTCACTCTCTAAGCTACAAGAAAATTGTTTTATACGAGACCATTTGATTCTGTTAATATTAATTTTTCTTTCTTTTTTTTCGTAGTGTATTGACATATTTTATTTAAGTTTTTTTTTTTGCCTTTCTACCATATCCAATTTACAACTTCATACAGAAAAATATGTAATATAAAAATATTAAATAACAGCTGAATCAGTTGTTTTTGATATTCCATAATATGTGGTTCGGTTCAGTTTATTTTTTACGATATTTTCTTCATATATATTGCATTAATATGTCCATATTTAATAATATATGATGTAATTATGTTTATAAATTAGTTGTTGACTAAATTACTAGTGAAAACTGAAAATCCAATACAGTGTGGAATGTGAAAAGTCATTTTTATAATTTTAATATATTTTTGCTTTTCATGTTAAAAGTTGTTTTATTATGGAACAAAAATCATAAGCACAACTGTTTATGAATGACTAAATAATTGCATTTTTAATTGTATATATCCGTTCAATAACTAATAAGTTCGAATTAAATTGCCGGAAAATAAGTCACGAGTTCATATATGAAGACATCAAGTCTAAATGTTATATTTTATTATCGTTTTTCATAATATTCAACCAAATACCTCGTACACACTTGTATTTTGTTTTGCTATCTGTACAAGTATAAATGTACTATTGATATACAAAATAAAATAAGAATGGCTCTGCAAAGCTGCTTAAAAAAAAATAAATACTAACACTAGTATGATAATACATATATTGAAAGTTGAAATACTAACAAGTTTCATTCACACAATTTTATAAATTTGTTATGATAACGAAATTTTATTTCATTTATATAGTCAGATGAATAAGACAGAAAATTTTATAATAAAATACAACTAAGACAAGCATTGGTAGCTCGCTAATTAATATTTTAAATTATAATTATTTTTTTTTGTTTTAAATTCATCATCATTAATACATTTAATTATGGTATTATAGGTAATCATTCCAATTCCATTAAATTTTCAAGTGTATACATAGGCGTATATATATATATATATATATCTATATTTATATATATATACATTAATCATTCTTCAACCACAGTGGTTATTTTTGAATTTAAAACTAATGCACTCTATTCGCCATTAAACGCACTTCATTCGCCATTAAACGCACTTCATTCGCCATTAAACGCACTTCATTCGCCGTTAAACGCGCTCCATTCGCTACTTACTAGTAACAAAACAATTGGCGAAGCAGTTTTAGAACCTGGTGGAAGAAAGTTGTATGTCTGATATTAGAGCTTGAAATCTATTAGACACTTAATCAAGGTGGTCGATAATCGAATAGGTTTTTGAAAAATGTATTTCCGATAAACAGTTATTTCATTAATCATTTATTTCAATTTAAATCTAATCATAGGTTTACAGTTATATAGATATTTGGCACTCTACTTACATGTCAGTCAATATTGGTATCACATACGAATAATATTAGCCAATATCGATCGCTGTCGCAGCACTTTTCATTTTTATCATACTCGTATCAATGTAATGCTACTATTTCGAATTTAGTTCTTAAAAATAAATGACATTTATATTTCCATCATTTAGTGCTGCATTCATTTTTAATATTAGTAAATGCAATTATGTGCTTCAATTCGAAATAATTTAGTTTTCATATAAATGTAAATGTTGGTGATGCTTTATGAAGTTTTTTTTTTTGAGTGTTTTTAACACATTAAATTTTTCATAAGAAAACTTAATCAGTGAATTTGGTTGTTTTTATAAAGATAAATTGAAATTTACACCAATAAGTTTATAATTTTGATAAAAGAAAATGTGGTTCATTTACGCTATCTTTGGATTTATAATATTATATGTATCAGGCAGAAAATGGGGTCGAAATATTTACCATAAATACGGTAGATTATTATATGTACGTAAAGCCAAAAGTCGTTCGCCAACACCTTCACTTGATAATGTTGAAAGTGATTTGGATGTCATCAACAAAAATATTGATTCACCGGTAAATATGTAATAGTTGTTTTAAAAAAATTATGTAATATATATAATTAAGAAAAAAGAAAGCAAAATAAAGATAATAAGAAAAAAATATGTATCTAGTCACAGTCAAATTATACATATATTAGTTATTAGATTTAGTATAATCACACATAAATCGGAAAATATGAATATATGACACTATACTAAATAAATAACAAGGTGTAATTCTGCAAATAAGTTAGTTGTGAATTTCGTTTGATGATAGCAAAATTCATCATATCTGCGAGATAAATATGGAGTTTGATGTTAAGTGTCTTGGGGTCGAGACTGTTATAACCAGAGTTTAGGATTCAATTCCCATAACAGCAATATTTATTCAACAATTGTCGAACTGGTTTTCGATATTCTTTTCAGTATACTATTACCAAATTACTAACCACATTTTAATACTATAACGTTAAACGGCATTACAGTAAAAGTACATTAATTCCTAATACATATTGATTGATCGATTAAAGAATTTAATAATTTGATAGAGGTTGGGATGTTTATTCATCAAGTCCACAAACAATATATTAAGATCTATATTTTAGACTACGGTCGTCTCATACTAAAAAATTGACACATACGAATGGTATCGCAAGGACAAAAATATTAATGGAATATTTTCGACCAATTCATTCATCAACTTAGTTGTTATTAATAGTATGTACAAGTACTACTTACATTTTTGAAAGTACTGTCTGCAATAATTGGTTATTGCGATTTATATTATGTTTTTAAAATTTAAATTGCAACACAAATTATTATTTACTTCAACGAGTCTAAATGTCTGTGAAACGACTTTATTTTATTATTTTTATTTTTATTTTTTGATTCTTCAGAAATAACAAGTTTAATCTGTTTTTATTACGTTTTAAGTAAACTTTCATTATTTTATTATATATTATATTAAATTATTAAAATCGTAAAATATTATAATAAAATGTGAGTGATAAACATATTAATATCAGAATATTATAATTATTACCTCTAAAATTAACATTCCTGAAGATATGCATAGAAACAAATATTTATAGATTATTCTCGGGTATATCATAATTTTATATAGTAATAAATTATTGTAGATATTCATAAATTGTTTCTAGATAGGTATAACACGACACTTTTTAAAATTAGGCTATTTATTTATTGCATATTTTAAAATTTAAACGATATTTATTAACCTTTGCGTATATATTACAGTATATTTGAATTTATTATAATTGTATTGGCTGACACATTTCCTTAAAAAGATACCAACTTGTTACGTCTTATTGCAGTTATTATCTTGCCAGAAAGTTATTGTAGTTATTGTCTTTGAAATTATAGAAATTAAGATATAGTTTTGCCTATGTAAAATTTTGATCGTTCGCCGGAATAATTAAAAGTGGTGCTTACGATAATTTAGTTATAGGAATTGAAATGCTGGTACATAATTTCATCGTATCGTATAATTATGCTTTTTGAAGGATCAGACTAAATTTCAGAAATAATTTAAGTTGTACGAATAACATTATTACCGTACAAGTAATCTAAAACGGACAAAACGACGTTTTAATGTGATTCGACAACGTTGTACTAAACTTATACATAAAAATGTGGTATAAACAAACCTGAAGGATCTCTATCTTGTTTTATTACTATTACTACTTGTGAAATTTTATTTGAAAAATATAATGAGTATAATGTAGAATTGATGCTGGTTATTATCGGTTTCTGAGGAAGCTTTAGAATATAGGTGATATTAATTGAACTGAAAACGAATGTCATATGAACTCTAGTTGTACCAAATTATTAATTAGGAACACCTATAAATAATGAAATAATGTTCCACGAGAACCAGACAAAATTAAACACGATATATCACCAAAACTGTTTGCTCACTCTTACATTACAAGTAGATCATACATTTAAGAATCTTGCTTGAATACTTAAATCATGTTATTACGCTGATTATCTGAAATCTCGATGAAACCATTGCGAATAAAATGTCGAATGTCAGAAAATTATTTTGAAAATTATTATTTTAAAAACTGAAATTATATCAATCACTGAATTTAGTCTAGAATTTTTTAATGGGGATTATGTTTTTTTTTTAAAAAGTATATTCAATAAAATAAACGTTGATATTGGGTAATGATAATCAAAATAATTTTACAAGGTATTTATCGAATGCAAATCATTTGACGAAAATTTTTAAATATTAGGTTTTCACAAAGGTGGCAAAGGAATCTATTCTTTGCATTAATCAGACATATCATAAAACTTAAGGAATTGATTCGTAAATAGTATGTTTTCGGAAATAGTATATAATTAGTTGAAATTTGTATGTTAAAATGGAATTATAGGCTGGACATATTCCGAGTGTAAGCGATTATAGATTGATGTGTATAGGCGTCCGGTAAAATAAACTGATGATATCCAACGATAGAAAAATGATCGATTACACATAAAGTAGGTACGAGTACATGTCGAATGGGCTGAGTAGACCTACGGTTAGCACTGAACTATACTACCGAAATGATGTTGATGATGTGTCTCCCAGTTTTATTACGTCATATGTAAAATTTATTAATTTACGGCAAATTAACTTTTATTCTAATTTTTTGTAATTTTTTACAATGTAAATTATTCATCATAATATTAACAATAATTATGAATCATCGTAAGTTTTACAATAATTATAAATTAGTGTTCATGAAATTAATGATGTTAATTATAAAACTAAATATTACTTATTTAAGTCATACAAAAAACATTTGTTTTATATATATGAGGTTTGGATGGAAAATTAGAGATAATCGAGCAAGATATGGACTTGATGAATGCATTATGGGGATTCTTTACCATCGTATGAAATTATTTTCGATGCGGTTTAATGAATTTTATTTCGGTCGTATAAGCTGAAATGTGATGTTGAGCCGCTCAGTTCGTTCAATTGTGATTGCAACTGATGAAAATATAATACTTAACGACTGTTTTTTTTTTGAAAGGTTAGACAACGAAATCAAGACAAAACGACGTAAAGGTCTAAAAGTTTTTATTCAGCATGATGGTGCAAAACATAATTATCGGAAATTAAAGCTTATATTGTGTTTTGTTACTGCAACTAATTTGTACGTGACACGTGAGCTAAATTACATTTTTACCAATAAATTGTAAATCTCGCAAGAAGAAACTACATTTTAAAATAAAAAAATATTTAAATTAATATTTAATATGAGAATATGAATAAAATATTGTGAAATGATAATTATATACGTAAGATGACCTTTGAATAAGTATTTATGTATTTATGAATCAGGTCAAATATTGGTATTAATTATTTTAGTGTATTACTTGATACTGAAAATATCTTTAGTACCACACGAGACATTTGGCTGTATTGTATGTTGATAGTATATTTTAAAATCAAATTGTACAATTTCTTGAATGACTGAGTAGAGGCAAGATTTCGCAATTTACACACAGATGCATGTATAATTTACACATATTCATATTTCATAAAAAAAAAAAAATAGTGAAATTCTGTGTAGATCACCTAAATTCTAGCTATTTTATTAAATTATATCAATGGATACTTAATTTTATTATTATTTAATTTATATCCATCCGATCGTTAAATTACAGCAAGAGTAATGTTAAGGAACTGGCATCGTCTGATGCCAAAGACAATTTTCACAGCCAACTTTCACATTGCCTTGTTGAGATTTAGAGATCGTATATTGTCACATGTATATGATTATGTATGTATGTATATTATTAATTCAAACGTTGACTTGGACAAACATAAGTTTGGTAGTATGTTATAAGTAAACACGAAGTAGACAGACATTCGATAGTATTGATCATGGTATGATGTGGACAATTTATCGTTAAAAGTAATGAATATGATCTTGATTTTTGGTGTATTTTCGGGTGTGAAACAGGAATCTTTATTATCATGAGTTTTTTTCCTGCTTGTTCTGAACTGAGATATCAAATGCTGTCTAACCGGATCGACTTGCAGATATGAGTTGTAAAATTTAGCTCACAATTGATGAAAATTGATTGACAAGTAGCCTTAGTTGCGTAATTAAAATTTTTCTATGGACAAATACAATATCAATCGAGTGTTTTTGAAGACTGTGGCATATGTGGAGGCTATGGAAAAGGATTGCCATAAATTTGGATATTAAGGAGTTGGGAGTGGTTGGGAATTGATGTGAACTGAAGGTATTGGTCAGTGATCGTCAACAAAATGTTGCTTGTTTGTTAATGCCTTATATACTAACACGTGTAGTAATTTTATGTATGATAACGGTGATGATGATTATTTAATTTATGATTAATGTCATTTTAAAATTTTAATTACTTAAGACTTAAATGCACAAAATAAGTACATAATGTATTTTTAATTTATGTTAATTATCTTAAATTCATCCGTTTGATTTGTGTAAATGAATTGATTTTGTCTTTTTTTTTTTTTTTTTGTATTTGTTTCTTGTTTTCTTAAATGTTGTTCTTAAGAGTTTTTATTTAAAAACATTTTTTTTTTTTATAATAATACAAGTATTTTATGAATAATCTCAACAAATCATTCAGTATTCCTTGTTGTCTCTTATTAGTAACAACGTGTATATTTTATTTATTTTACTATTTTTTTTTTTAAATGTTAAGAGTCTCATATATTTACTATAATTAATTTTTATTATATACCTACTAATTTTAATGTTTATTATATAAAATTAAATCAAATTATTTTTGATAATTTAATAATTTAAATTACTAGTGAATTTTTATACTTATTTCATTGCCACGTCTTAAATTGAAAATATCTCGAAAAATATCTATCATTAAACATAAAATATACCAATATTGAATTAAATGATCTCATCTGTTTGTGAGTATGATATTTACCAATAAATAAATATCTAAATAATATCAAAAAATTCATATTTATTTACAATTGAGAGTAAAAAAAGTGATAAAATACATATTTTTAATTTAATAACAATCTCAAGAAACAATACAATTTTGAAATGTGTGAATTATTAAATCCAGTATGTGAACAGGTAAATCAAAGTGTTCTGGGGTATTCTTAAGCATATCATTAAAATTTAATCCATTCAAAAAATTATATCCGTTTAATTAGTTTCCGGTCTTTCTTGACATCAACAAGGTCATGATATCACCTAACAATTTTTTTTTTGTCGAAAATAAAATTCATTTCATTTATTATCAAGTTATGGTTGTGTTCTGTATTCAAAGGTATAAGTGCCTACCGATACTAACCTGCACATATATTAAAAACTATGTAAATTATGAGGAGTCCATTATCTATGAAACAAATAATTCGTTTTTAATTTTGAGAGTCTTTTGTTTGTTTGACGAAGACATCAGTGGACGTTTCTGAAGCGATGACAACTAAAAAACTGGTTAATAAAATCTATAATATCATTTTAACTGTGATATTGTGTAAACATTTAAAAAAGAAATGAAAAACGTGTTTAACAACATCTTACACTCAATTATGAGTATGAGAATGACACTGGGTTTGCTAACATCTGATAAACAACGCGTTTGTTTCACCATATATATTTAAAAACATTTGCTGGGAAATTTAATTCGGTTAAATTTTTGCATCGATTCATAACTATTTTATGAAACATGGATCATCACCATAGACCTAAGGCTAATACCTAAATAAAAATAATAGTCTATATACACCTAGCGGACATGTGTCAAAGAAGGTTCCATTAATAGAAAAGGTTATGATCACTGGAAAATTTGTATTGCATAATCTTAAATATATTGAGCAAATAATTAAGGAAATTAAGAAAAATCAAATGTATGTGACAGCAGCATTTTATAAGCCAGCAATTACCGCCAAGTATCATCAATTGCATTATTAATTGCTTTATTTTATCTATACTATATATATTTTTTTCACAGAGATTTTGTTTCCTGTTTCCTAATACGAAGGAATGGTTATATAGAAAAACAATTGCTTTCAATTCTACAGACAGACCAAATCGTATATACTAAACAGATGACATAATGAAACAGAGATTTTGTTTCCTGTTTCCAAATACGAAGGAATGGTTATATAGAAAAAACAATTACTTTCAATTGTACAGACAGACCAAATCGTATATATACTAAACGGATGACATAATAAAATTGAAATGTTGTTGGACGAAAGGGCTTTTATTATGTTGGGGAAAACAAAAATTCAGTATAGAAAACTTATCAGGCCTGCACTTGTATATAATTCCAAGATTATAAAAATATTTTAATTGATTGCTACTTTGAACCTGTTTCGATTTATAATATATTGACTTTAGAATTATTGTATAAATTAATTTATATCTAATTAAAGTATATTTACGGAATCAGGAATTAATTTTACAATTTCAATTATATCGGAGGTTGGTTGATGTATAAGTTAATTTATTTTATAAATTATAAGTTCTTAATTCGATCGATAAATAATGACTCTTAATTGATATATTTATGAGACATATTATAACTGTTGCACATATAGAGGTGCATACGTGTATTATTCAAATTATAAATTATTATACAAAGGTAATATTACTAACTAATTACTGGTGATGTCTTTAGTAGTTAAAATATGTGGTTCCAGAAACTAAGGTTTGGAAATAGTTTTTTTTTGCTTTTCCAGTAAATATGCACTCAATTTAATTTGTAAATATCGTTAATTTTGCATTTTCATTTAGTTTAACTACCAGTTCAGGGCATAGAATTGATACCCTATGTTTTCTAATTTTATAAGTTATTATAATAAATTATTTTATATCGATTCATCTCATTAACAAAATTGTAAGGATAATCTTTTTAGTAGAAAATGTATAAAAATTGAATAGTATGTAACTACTTTGAAAATCAATTGTGAAATTGTATTGACATTTTAACATCAAATGTGAACTCAAGCAATCATATAATTGAAATTTATGTACTGGGGAAATATAGGATCAAATCTGGTTATGCATTTGAGTATTTTTCTATATATATCGTAATAGATATGTAGTTGAATATGGGTTGAGTAACCTTAATGATAATCACAGCCGCATTTCATTCGTCACCAATTATATTTAGCTATAACTTTAAATATGACAGTCTATTTATAATACAATGCAAAACATTTTAGTATTAGTGTTTTGGTTTCAGTTTCTGCGGTCAACTGGTTTCCCTAGAGCTTTTTAAACAATTGAAATTAAGATAAGATTGATATGTGTCTATAACAATCTCCTAATTGGCAGCAAAGATACGATTATAGTTTACAAACACAAATGTCATAAAAACTTGTTATTTTAAATTTATGAATTCAAGGACAACTTTGATTATAAATTTTAATTATTATCAAATTTTTCCTTGAATTCATTATGGTGATGCGAATAATTGATCCTCTATTTAAATATTATAGAATTGTTGAAAATCGTATGGAGTCTATATTTTTTTAACCGATTTGACATAATTTATTCTATAGTAAAATTACTTAAATTTGAATAATATTGAACAATCATTACACAATCTTCTTTTTTTTTTTGGTTTATCAATTAATATCTCTAATAACACATAAATGTCAATTAAAATTCAATCTTTTTCTGCAATCACTCCGTGTATTCTAATATTTTTTGAGTAACTACTAATTCCAGGTAAAATACTCTGTACGGTGGACGAGTGGTGATTGTGCATTTTCGCCGGCAAATTTATTATGTGTATTGAAAATAGACTAAAATATTTTTTTTTAAAAGGCCAACTTATTATGTGTACAAAACTTTCGTAACTTAAAAAAAACCTCAAATTATATGTTTGTAAATAGTAAATAAGGGCTGTTCTCAATCTGACTTAAAAAAAAACCTTGCAGTATATAATCTGCAATGACTTTATAAAAAGGAAAGGACAAGAAAGATGTTTTTTTTTTTTCATTTATTGAAGACTTTTTTTCTACCAATAACTTTTTAAAATATTATTTTGTCAGAGCCCTATTAAGAGCTTCTTCACGTATATCTTGCATATTTGCTTTTAGACTTTAGGTAATACGGTAAACAGTAATAAGGTCAAGCCTTTTATTTTATCGATATTTTTATTTCAGATTTTCTCTACATTTTCTTCAGTTTTCTCTGTATATAATATGCAAATAAGGGTTGTTGATAATTGTATGTCATTTGTAGGTTATGTCAATTTTTTATAAAAAATAAGCTGTAAGGACAATGTTTTTTTTTTCAATTACTCCAGGTTTTTTTTATTATTTTCTGCCGTTAATTTTTTTTAAAAAATATAATTTTGACAGATCCCCATAAAAGGGCGCTTTACACATTCTCAGCATATTTCTTCTATCTGAATTCAACTTTTGCTGTTACTGACATTGTACTGAAGTTCTACCAAAAAATGTACATCCCTTGGTATGAGAGCTCAGCAGGCATGACTGTGTTTTTGAAGCACTAAATATTTTACGAGATAACGTTGTCCTTATGCATGTATACGTCATGTTTTTAAGAGTGTTAAGCATATTAATATAGACATTTTATACGGAGAACATATTCGACGCATTTTGGAAAAATGCTTATTATTTTCGGTTATATTTTTTATCCAATTTTTGCAAATCATATATTAAGATGCTTCACGTCAACAATATTAAATTATCTCATTAAACTAGTAGGGTATTATTATGCGATATTATGTTTTCATCCAATGGTATTTTTTTATAAATTTTTGTTTTCACGAATATTTTTTAACAAATGTCTATATAATAATTAAAATCGGCTTATACGATTTGTTTGGATTCGACAATGTTTCAACATTTTGTCGAGTCATTTTCATAAACATTTATAAGTACAAGTTCTTTGGTTTTTAAATAATTTTGGAAAAAGAAACTAATCTAAAATTTTACTAAACTATTTTTCCCATAATTTTCTCTATAAATTGGAACTATTATTGTATTGATAGAATATGCTATATCTTTAAATTCGTGAAGTAGCACCTAAAACAATGTATTAATTAATTGTTATATCATTTAAGTTGTCTCTGATTTTATGTACAATGAATACTAAAAAAAAAAAAATACCACAGAATTCAAAAGTATAAATATGAATCTATTTGTCCTTAGAACTGAATTCGAAAGGACTAATAAATTTCATGTTTTTTGTGACACTTTGAAATAAATCATTTGTGTTCGTTATCCTTCAGTATGTATTAATTTTACTATGTTAGTGAAAAACCAGGAAATATTATAATAATTAGGCGTATTAAAAGTGTTTAAAATTTTACGTTCGTAAGTTTACCCCATTGATCAACAACATGCATTCCATATGATATACTGTAGAATGGAACTTTATATCCAGTATTTCATAAGGGGTTCCTTTTAAATAACAATACATTTTATCCCCTAACAATTTAATTATACTTAATAAAAGTTAATAGAATTTCTAATAATATATGAACAGGTAGAACAGATGTATATCTAATATGTTTGTAAATTTATTTTTGATTTTAAACATGCAGTGTTATCAAAATGAAAATGTATTTAGTTAATTAATAATTTCAATTACAATTGAATTTTTTTTTTCCAATTGGTTTAAAAAATGATTGATTTTGAAATTAATTTTATGATAGAAATCTTTATTTACTTAAGTATTTTCTCTATCAAATTGTCGTATTATATAGTATTATTTATTATTATTATTATTTTGTTACATTGATATTGAAATTAATTAATACGTTCAATTGATTAATTAACAAATTTTGAACCTCAAACTGTACACCCCCAAATCAGAATGAATACCATAAGAGACCAGATTCGATTATATTACCCCATGCCAAACTCTGTCAAAAGCCTTTTGATATGCCGAGTGCAAGCACTCGAGTCTCACCAAATATGCGCAAACTTGTACTCCAAATTTCAGTCAGATAGGTCAAAATATCACACGTTGATATTCTGGATCAAAAACCGTATTGACGATCATGAATAATTTTATTGGATTCCAGGTAAAATATGCGGATGGGAAATGACCAGATTGTAGGAAAGTCATATATATGTAGCGAAGCGCACATTTACGCAGAACTATGGCCGGAATATCAACAAAACCGAGTGCTTTGTTAGATTTCTTAGAATTCTGTGAATAACCCTAAAACGAATTTGAATGTCTTTAATATTTGATGCAACCCTAAGAATCGATGGAGGAAACTTATTGAAATCGTCCAGCTTGAAATTATTAATTAACATGGCTGTCAGTAAATTAGCCTTTTGTTTAGAACTTATAATAAGATTGCCATTGGAATTCAGTAGCATGGGTATGAAGGATTTAACGAAATTGCTGCTTACAGCACCGACGAAAGACCAAAAACTTTTTGCATTTATTTGATAACTATGCAAATTCCGTTAAACTGCTGTTGAGTCATTATTATTCTGATTATACTTCGGAAATTTTGCTCGAAGGGCCAAACTATTGCCACTGTTCGAAAGTAGATTGATTATTTTCAATAATTCAATGATCGACAACAATAACAACAGTAACAATAACAAAAATATCTAAATTTATACTCATCAGAGACAAATGATTATACTGGCCTCGATCGTATTTATATTTACTAATGTATAATATATCCCCGGTGGGGTTGAACTGTTCAATTTTTATTATATGACTATATTGAGATTCCTTATACATTTATGACACTAGTGTAGTTTTGTTGTGTTCCACGTCAATTATCAATTGTAAACTAATTTTATTCCTTTAATTGCCCATAGTTATAATATTCTATAATGTATTATTATGTATATATTATTAATAAAATTAAATTTACTTAAAATTTATAATAACCTTTGTAATAATTAGTGCCTAAATAACTTACCACATATCTACACTCGTAATAGTAAGAAGCATATAGCAAATTCCTTCAGTGTAAATAATTAATTTTAATATTGTGCATAAAATAATTTCAAAGGTTGTCTTTTAGCAGATTTTCATTCCAATATTTGCGTTATAATGTGCAATATAAATTTAATTATAATATTTATATAAAAATAATTAATAATTTTAATTAATTTATTTATTTATAAGCACTGGATATAATTTTTTTTTGTTCATAAATTTAATAAAAAGGTAAATCTTTTAAATCAACATAAAGCAATGAGATCTGCAAACTATAAGCTTACAATACACAATATAGCTTCAAAACTGCATAAGTTCTATATCGCATCTATTTCTATTTAAAATAAAAACAGAAAAATAATAACAAAATTAAATACTTTCTAAAATTATGAAAATAAAATAAAATAAAATCAAAGAAACACATTTAATTCTCATTCACAACACACAATAAAAATACAAACAGCTACTGTTTTACCTATAAATGTATAAGCTTTTCAATGTACAAAATACATATTATGTCTAGTTTTAAATATTATGTATGTGAAAATGATTATGTTTATGTTAATTAAATTAATCAATTTTTTATTTATTTATTTAGGTGCTGTCTATGAGCACAGATGATTACAGAAAAGCATCACATTTTTCTGCTGGATCATTTGATCAAGATTTTCCGATACCAGATTTAATTGGTACAACAGAGATTTTAACAGAAGAACATAGGTAATTCATTTTTATATTTATTTTTCATCTTTTGAATTAATTTCTGATAGTTTAAAATATTGTCGTTAAAAAACTGTTATAAATTAACCACCGAAATTAATTTTATGCACAAATATTGTACTTACATTTACAAACGTTGGATAATTTGCGATTAATTAACAAAACAATCTATTGTTCATTTATTCAGTTTCAAGAAATGTATTCAAATCCTTTACCGTTATCACCATCTACAATTTGATCAACTATTATTTGCAACCTTGTAGTTTTCTGAAAAAAAAAGAATCTCTTTGAAACACTGTACGATACATTTGGCGTAATAGAATTCAAAATGAATAGCGTGATTGTTTTGTATTTGGCAGGAAAATTGCAACCTGCTATTGTTCATGATCTACAGCATTTACGTATTAATAAATTTTGTCTGAATTGATTATTGAACCATTAAACGTTATGTTGCTACGTTGGTAACATTACAAAACGCCATGGTGATTGTCATAAAAAATCTGCAACATCATCAGAAATATAGTTTGAAAGGTAAGCGATAAAATCGATGATGATGTTCAACATCGAATAAAGTGCAGTTAGAATAAGTGGAGATCAGTATTCGATGTTTTATGTGATCGAAAAATGCCATCAAAGGTAGAGTGAAAGGTGTATAAAACTGTTGATCTGTTTGTGTGTGCATTGTTCAAACAATCACATTATCAAATTTTAGGGATATTCATTTTTGAAATATAGACCTTGAATATAGCAACACTTTCCACTTTTAGCATTCTCTAATATTTTTTTTATATTCATTTTACATATACTCGTACTGTTTATTTAAAATATATGAGGTAAATATTTCAATAATAAGTAATAATAATTAAGCCATTTACGCAACAATTTATGTGAATTATTCAAATACTGAACTCACATTTTTACATTACGTGCATTAAATTGATAATTTAACTCATGATTAGCATTCAATTAATATATAAGAGATTGCAAATGATTTCGATTATTCAATTCAATATAATTACAACTGCAAATCCTTCGTTTTTTTTTTCGCCTCTGTTCATCCAAAAACTATCATGGTCCTGAGAAGCTGACCTTCAACTTTCTTGCCATTGCATTAATAAAATATTTGTGGCCAAATTTAATATGAAACGAGAATTTGTTTGAGACTGGCAAATATGTATATGTATATGATGAACAGAATTATCAACCGAAGAATTAAATTGACCATACATTGAGGCGATCGATCGGTGATATTGCACAAAACGCACTACACTGGAATATCGCAAAGGTAATACAAGGCCTGATCATCCTAAACGTTATGAAATGTTTTCTAATATCAGTGGAAGGCGATGGAGTGGTATGAAGGTATTGGCCATAGATCGAGAAAATTATTGATTTTTCGTTAACCCGCCAATGTCTTCCACGTCGAGTAAAGGTCGAGATGATGATGATGACTGTAGTTTACATTTAATCGGATACTTGGTTAGAATAATTGATTTTGATATGCGAATCCTATTTTCATAAAAAAAAAACATTATCATTAAATTAAAATTTCATCTTTTATTATTATAATATAAATAATGTATGCGCCATTTCATTAATTTTATTTAATTTTAGAGAAAAATTATGTGGACATTTACCGGCCAGAGCCGAAGGATACTCATGGTCATTAATATTTAGCACATTACAAAATGGTTTCTCCTTAAATACTCTCTATAGAAAAATGCAACGATTAGAAAGTCCTGTTTTAGTAGTAATTCAAGATACAGATCTTAATGTAAGTTTTTCTTATAATAATTGACTTTCTTTTAAATGCATTCAAATAAAACATGAATAATTTATAATTTATGAAATTTTAATAGGTATTTGGAGCATTAACATCATGCTCATTACGTGTATCCGATCATTTTTATGGAACAGGTGAATCACTTTTGTACAAATTTAATCCAAGCTTTAAAGTTTTTCACTGGACTGGTGAGAATTTGTATTTTATTAAAGGAAATCCTGAAAGTTTATCAATTGGTGCCGGAGAGTAAGTATTAAAAATTATTAGTTTTTTTTTTTTTTTTTTTAGCAAAATGCTGAGATTCTAATATTTATGTTTCTTAGTATATTGTTATAAAATGTTATAAAAAACTGCTAAGTTAACTATGGGAAACTTATTTTTTTCTGTTAGAAAAAACTACTGAAGTTATATATTAATAATGATCTTTTAACTGCAAAGTTAACAGTTTATATAGTGGAGTAATTTGTATTGAGTTTGAGAACATTCTGGTATTTTCTCAAAAGTTCATTATCCTATTATTCCACAAAATTTCTATTCTATTATCGATCATTTCTAAGGTTTTCACTTTGATTTGTTTCCCAGAATTGTGATTTATTATTTTCGATGTTGCATGCTTGTTGGCGTTACCAAACTAGGAAGTTATACATCTCCGCTCAAACTTCTATGTGTTCTCTAACACTATTCGGTTATTTAAGCAAATGCAAATAATTTTTTTTTTTTTTTCTTACAGTGGTAAATTTGGCCTTTGGTTAGATGGTGATTTAAATCAAGGGCGTTCGCAGCGCTGTAGTACCTATGCAAATGAACCGTTAGCACCTCAGGAGGACTTTGTTGTTAAAACACTTGAATGCTGGGCATTTGTTTAAAGAATGCTTTATTTAATCTTAATACATATATGTAAATTAGTAATAATAAGTGTAATATTTTTTTTTTTTACAAATTAAATTAATTTATAAATTAGTGATTATCATTATACATATG
>JANSTX010009812.1:0-19041 GCA_027564355.1 Penthetria funebris | reverse complement strand
TATATAATGTATATATATTTATATGTAATACGTATATTTGAGGAAAATCACGATGAAAAGTTCTGAACAGCAAAGAGTAGCATATATGAACAATTATTCACTCCGTATTCCATAATAATATGGTCTGAAAGTAAATTAATATTTGTATAGAAGTAATGTACTAACGTCTGTATAATTCTGAAGGAGAGTATTCCATATTGAAAGCTAAGTTAATTTAACAACGAAAATATCACGTAAATTTCATCATCATTGTCGTCACTTTCAAAATAAACACACCGAAATAAAAAGCAAATTACGAAATAAATATATTCTAAACAAATGATGTCAAAAAAGTGATAACTTCAATACCTTATGCACTTAACAAATATTTGTTTTAAAAATAAGTTGGAGTAACCAGTTGCCTGTGATGGCTAATGAATTCACCGACTAGTATTAAAATTACTTATCCCATCTTTGTGATGTAATATCACCAGTAACTCAACCATAATTTATATTAAAAAAATAAAAATGATTGCAATTAATATTTGATATATATTTTCAGGGAATTGCATCATTTATAACAATAGCAGCCTCAATTGGTATTTGTATTGCTGTATCGGAAAAAGTATCAAGACATTCAGTGGTGAGTGATTTTGATCGCATTATCGAACACTTAGGTAGTAAACCACAAGCTAGAGCTGTGGTCATGTTTGTGGATGAAGATAATATAAGGTAAATAAAATTTAGTCACATATTTATCTATTTCTCTATTTTTTTAGAGACAAGTCTATTGCAATATAGCTGACGTTATCGGAACCATTAATATTTATGAACTTTATTAGAATCCATTCTTTCACTTCAGTTTTTTGATAATATATGTCAGTACTTTAGCTGTATTTACCCATTTAGTACACAAATTGCATTCTTTTTAAAACAAATTGATGTTCTGTTGATGGAGTGCTTTAAATAGTGCATCCGGTGAAGACGCCTTTAAAATATTGTAAAATAATTCTATTGCATATTAATTATATTATCAATTTCATATAGTTGCAAGATCATTCTGCATGAAGCAATCTATTCGTATTCTATTCTATTGGTATTTTCGTTGCCTCTGCAGATACGTTATCTATATAAAATTGATCTGCAGAAGGATATATCTAGTGTTTCTTTACTAAATGTTGCTTTTAGTGGTAAAGCAATCACCAAACTGTCCGTCATTATAATTTTTCATATTTAATTTTTATTTAATATCTTACAATTTGTCAATATTTTATAATAATTTTTATTTTAGTTATATCAATTTTCATTTAGAAATACTGACATTTAATAGCATATTTGAAAGTAAAGTAAAATAAAACAGCATTTAATTGCAATTTTGATTGCAATACAATAAATCAGTGTTTTTTTTTTTTTTTGTTTGTCTATTTCAAAATAGAAAACTGTTGTTGGCAAGTATTCGAGCTAATAAAACAAATCATTTCTATTGGATTGGAAGTGATTCTTGGGGTGCCAAATTATATCCTGTTAGAGATCATGAATATGCTGCTGTTAATACAATTACTGTTCTACCACATCGAACGAGTTTAATTGGTAATTTTAAAGAAATATATGGAAATAATTGAAATTAAATACATTTTAAATTATTGTACTTTTATTGTGAAAACTAATTTTAATATGAATAAACATCGAAAATCTCAATTGTAACTATGTGAAATGTTTGCAATTTAATGCTTCAATGCAATTAAAAGAAAACCATTTTAATCAAAAATTACAATTTACAATAAATAACCGTCGGTGCTTTTATAGACCACATGCTAACCTTATATTAGAAAACAAAATAATATGTGACTAGGAATTTTCAGTGGTGAATTATTATGTATGGAATTCAACTATAAAAACGATGTTATATTATATTTATTATTTTTGATTTAGTTGAACCTATATACCAGAGTTGGCTTAGCGATAGTAATGAATTAGCAATCCATTAATATTATATAACTTCTCCGCCACCCATTCTAAATAGTTAAGTCTCATTGTAAAGTCAATATTGTAACTGAAAGGTACTCCATGTATTAAAGGGATCTTCCATCGCGGTATTTCAGATTAATAATTACATAATACCGTAGCTCGTTTAAGAATGATAATGTTTTTTTTATTTATAAATATTGTATTTGTCGCTGTGATATTTGATTACTGAAGTTATTATACAGAATATTTTATGTTCATACTTTGAATGATTTATGGTCGTGATGAACATTACCAGATAGTTATTTAATATACTCTGTAGTATCTACTTTTCTTGAACTGATTGCTGATTAAGTTATACACTGAACTATCTAACAGCAACAACATAGACACTTGCGATCAATAGCGAACAAATAGATAACGCAGAAAATTTACAATATTTGAGTAGTTATTTGACATTATATGTTTTTGCTGAAACAGATGTAAGGTTCCATATACACGGAATTCTTGTCAAACACTTGTTATACTGAATTGAATATGGCGGTCATATAAAACTGACTATGTAACGATACTTTTGTATGGCTGCAGTGACAAATAACATCGTGTCACAAATTTAAGTTTACTAAAATTATTCATAACATACAATTTTCTGATCAAATACAATATTGGGCGAGAAATTGTAGAGACTGGCACAACAGAATGCGATGAATTGCATTGTCAATGGAAATTTGTATTGGATGGACCACCTTATATTAAGGGATCCGTCCGTAGTGGTGCAAAAAATGTAGCGGATTGCAAGTTTGAGATGTAACAAATATAAAGTTATGGTACTATTACATTTTCAATTATTTACTCATATTTGTCGTAGCGTGTCATGAGGTATGTTTTTTGGCAATTGCCATCCAGTAGGTGAATTAAATTGGTTTTTAGTAATTTTTAATTGAATATATTTTTTTTTTAATTCTATTATTATGACTTGACAATTAAAATTGATGCTATTACAAGAAATTCTAATAAAATTTCATTCGATATTCCATAAACTATTTCATTATACACTTTTCATATCTACGTAGATTTTCCATTTTTTCTTTAAGCTAAATATAAAATTTCATATTAAATTCTCTATATAAAAGAAGACGATTTTTAAAATATTTTTCCACTTATATCTCAATTTTTTCAATGAAATAATAAAATTTAAGGGAAAAATATAAGTGGTAATGTAATACTTAAAAAGGTACGAATATACAAAAATATAAGTCACCTTTTCAATTAAAATTTTATTACCTGTATATTCAGAATATTATTAAAAGAAAATGCTTAACATCTTGTGGCTTGATTATTTTTAATTGAATCCTATTTTAGTGCCCACACCAAAATATTAATAATAATAAAAATGAAAAAAAAATGGAGCACTGCTTTTATAAGCATCTTTATATTTGTAAAATTAACTTTTTAAAAATTTTGTTTAACAAAAAAAATTATTCTCAAAGGTATCATTTATTTATAAGCAACGAGAGAAAAAAAAATCGGTAAAAAGTTAAATACAAAACATAACTATGTATATCCTTACAATATATCATTACATTTTTTTTTTTTTGATTTTTTTGTTTATGTTATATTTTATTTATGAGTTTTTCTAATAATAAAATATAACTAACTTCTGAACTCAGCTATCAAAATGGTAAAGCAAAAAAAAAAAAAGGAAGGAAAACAGAAATCGATTTTCCTTTCAAATGGTTCTTTTTTTTCTTTCGGTTCAATGATGGGAAAAGGTCCATTATACTTATGATTTTATTTGTCTTATCACAAATAGTAAAAAGGAAAAAACACAAAAAAATAAACAAAACAAAATAACAAGAAATTTAAAAGAAGGTAATTCTAACAGCATTAACTGAAGTATACAATTGTAGACACTACTGTTGCCTATTTAATTAAAATAATTACATTATCGTCCCTTTGTTTCGTGTTATCATCCTAAATCTTCAGATAATATAAAATGAAGTTAAATTTTATCAGGAACATTCATTTTTGAAATACATTAGATGTTTAGCCATCCATATACTATGATATATTATTGAAGGACGAATGTTGACAGTTTCCTTTAAAGAGTATATTTTCCTATGTCAACTAATTCAGAACAATTATTTGACAATCATACCCACATCTTCTGGATAACCTCGATCTATTCTCTGTAAAAAAAAAAAAAAAAAAAAACAATACAAATCACTACAAAAAATCCAAGTATGTAATAAATTTAACATCGATTCTTGTTTTGTCCTCATTTTTGCAGAATTTAGTAGTTTTTCAAGTACAAGTATGTTCTTAAAGATAAATAATGTCTTTTATAAAATTTATTAAATTAATTAGAAATATGAAATGCACACTGTCAATTACGTATAATATTATGATTTAGACAGACAAATTATTAGGTCTGCTAAATCGTCAACTTAATACTCGTATTTACGCCTCAAATGCAATTAGGACGGCATAACGATCTTAATTTGCCACTTATTGTATACGCATACAAAATCAAATGTTAATCCAACAACTACAAAAGATTATCTTACACACAGAAACAATTGATCAATTAAACGTTAGAATAATTTGCTAGAGTGATGTGTTTGATCCATAGCAACCTAGTTTGTTGGTAAAAGAATTTTATGAAAAAATTGAAATCGAATTAGTCAAGATATGCACTTGACTAGAATCCACTAGGTTCAGTTACTGGTCCATTAAAAATAATGTGCTAACAAACTGTTACCTTGTGAATTAACGGGCCTAGCATATTTTGATATTATTTATTATATTTATTTGGGCATTATTTGAGCTACATCAATTATTGCTTGTAGTTGAATACGATGGTTTGAAATTCGATACATATTTCTAAAGATTCCGTCAATAGATAATTTTCTTTCCTTTTTACTATATATTTTTGTATACTTTTATACATATAATTGCTTTTTATATCTCGCATTCTGTTTAGTAATAAATACAATAACCCCAAATTGAATGATCATTCTCGATGACCTGTAAAAAGACATCCCAAAGGACTATATTCTATACTTACCTGTATGAGTATATGAAAGTAATGTATTAAATTGAAACATAAAGGTTTCTGTTTTTTTTTTATTGAATAAAGTATAGAATAAGCTTACAACGACTATAAATATACAATAATAAAATCTATGTAGGTTGGTTAACCTAGCTTTTAATATACTTTCATAGGTTGTTACAACGTTATATAGGTTGAAGAATGGTAAATTGTGACTTTTTTGTTTAACATTTTGGCAACTATTAGATACTTGAAACTGTATGAATTCCATTCAACAGCTTCGATCGTGTTATGAGGTATGGACTATTATTTGATGTACATTGTGTTAGGTAGTTATTTATTTTATCGTCACACTTGTTGCTTCGCATGTCTGAAGTTGGTTTACGAGAAAATTTTAACAATTAACAACATGGTATGAGCGAGGTATTATAGAGTGCAACTATTACCTTGATAATGTTGTTTTTCCAACGACCAACTGATGGCAGAAGCAGACATAGACATGCTGATGGCACAACCAGACACATGCTATTAAAATTGGCAGGTCCAATTAAGAATGATTCGTCGATGACATTTAAATCTATGATATCCAAAATCTATTGAATAGCATCACTTGCACTACCCCATTGGTACACTAGTTACAGTTGTGGTATTTTGAATATTTTATATAAAATAATGTGGAATCGTGAATTTTAATATATCATGGACGACATTTTTCATTATTTTGCTAGTATTACAGAATAAAGTATTTTACAAACAAATATATTACCGTGGATTGTTCGTTATAAAAATTGAAACTTTTGTTTTCCAGCTTCTTTTTCGACAATCATTTATTAGCATTTTTCATTCATATATTATTTATATGAAAAGGATTTTAAGAAAAATGAGATACCTACGTATGATACATGAAAAGAAAATTTTGTGAAATTTGTGAGAATTGGAAAAAATTACTAACCTGTTGATACATGAATTTTTATTGTCTTGTTATTTATTATTTTTCTGTCCCTTTTTGAAAAATAAGTTCTGATAAAATGTAATTCATTCAAGTATCTTGCACATAAACAAGGGATAATCTTTATGTGAAAATATAGTTTCTTTTTAGTGGAAGAAACATATAGACAAGTTTTCTCAAAGATCAATATTATAGTATCATCATCAACATCATCATTTCGACATTTAGTCGTAAACGTAGTAACACCTTTACCTCGATCCATTCTCTACCACTGGTTCTCCCATCAACTGTTCATCTCAGAATTTGGTTAATAGAGTAGTTTTCGATTGTTAATCCTGTGCATAATCGGTAACTATACACAAATTCTCGTTTGATACAGTGTTTCACCAGAAAACTATGATTATTCACATGAGTCAGCTATTAACGAAACTTGAATGTATAAGACGATAGTATCTATTATATAAGTTGCGCAGCCATACAACGAATTAGATTTAAAAGTATGCAATTGTAGGTGTTTATAAATTTACAACAACTGATTAAGTATACCAAACATTAGCTGAACCTTTTGTATGTATTCCAATATTTATGCCATTTCTCACAAACACACTGAAATTACAACTTGTTTGGAATAACATTAGAAATATTGAGCATTTCGTGACATATGTTAACTACTATTTTATACGTTATCGGTGGTGCCATTCTTGAATCGTCTTGTATCCGATTTTTGGGCCAACTGTAATATTCGCAACTTGATCTTTGTTCTATTCAACAGCTCATTATTGAAGTACTCAGTTCATCTCGCTATTTGCTGAATCTAATTTGAAATCAATATGCCGTTTATAGATTGAGTTAAAAGTTGAGTTCTATATCACTATTCGTGTATTTGTTTGCAAGCCAGATGATTCGTTTCCCTCGAATGTTCGAATCGAAGGACTTGTCTTTTAGTCCAACTGTCCATATTATGTTTTTATAAAATCGATTGATTTAACGTATTACAATTGTTAATTTTACCTTTGATTTGTATTTGTGAACCATTAAATCATTTCATTACTACTTCCTTGTGTACTCATAAATGACTCCCACATAATTTTATCTGCACCAACCTTTGGGTTAGCGTCGCTCATACATATCATAATATCAGATTTCTTAATACCAACAAGGCAGTATGACAATTCACTTGAAATAACTGTTTTCTCATTAAAAGATATCTGTTCCATACTTTCATACCAATAGGTTCAGATTAGTTTATATAATCCTTGTTTAATCGGCTAATTATAATTAATTTGTTATTGTCACCAAAAATACATTGTATTTCAATTAATATATAAGATATGCATTGTACTTTAGATTTCAATTTAAATAATTGATTTAGATCTAATTTAATAGAATTCTATATCCTTCTGAGACTATATTATGTACGAGTATATTTCGTTTCACCATTTATATAACTTATGTACAATCAATATTTGTAAATTTTTCATATACATTCGTATTTGAAATGCTATAATAAATTAAGAAGGACATGTGCATGAATATTGAAAATTTGTTTAATAGTGTTTTTACTTTACAAATATAGAAAATGCTTTCAAATGAGATTTCTGAATGGAAGAAAGGAGCTGAAAGACATTTCACGTATATTGTATATTTTAAGAAATGTGAAAGAAAATTTAAAGAAAATATGACGAATTCAATTTTTATTTTCAGATAAAACTGCTTTCAAAATAAATAGCTTTTTTCTGCTACAGAAGGATATAATCAACAAATATATACAAAAAAAAAAACTCACTCGCTGAATGTAAGCAAAAAAGTTCACTTAAACGAAATATAACTAAAATTTAAACTCTGCTTATTTAACGGGTTCTTTTCTGCTTTTTATTATACACAAATTTTAAATGTTATCGTTCTTAAGGACACTTTCGAAATTTAGTATCCCAATTAATACGTGTATTTCTAACAGTTTACTAATTGAAAGAGACATTGCGATGTTAATTTTCCTATGAAAAATGTGATGCGGTAGAGAGGTTTTGTAAACCCAAAGTTATCTATTTCGTTGGTGATACACGAAGTTTGCAAACAATACATTAAATCTATATTTTTGGTCACGACTTATGTAATAATTAGCATATCATATGATCGTGTTTCCTGTGGTATTTCAAAGAGAGCAGATATGAATTGCGTTCAAAATATTAACGTTTTTATCTTTTATAGATTTGACATGTACATGAATATAGTACATCTATAGTTGTAGATTTTGTAATAGCAACCGTTCTTTATTCTTTACGTTATGAGAATTTACATGTTTCTATAAATCGTAACTAGTTTTTACGTTGATTTTGTCCTAAATCTTGGCGTTTCAGTTATGGAGCCCATATGTTCTAAAAATTTGATAATTTAAATTGACTACCTGGTGAATATCCGATTTGTGGATATATTTTGGGATTATTCATGAAAAGTAAACTCATTCGTCCTTTATTCTTCTTTATAATTTTTCTGTTGATGGTCACAAAGTTAGCCGCCTAACTGACTAGGACTTATTATACTAAATGATTCTGAGTCTGAACAATTTTCACCATTCTCATCTTTAAAAACTAATCCTGTGGGTACCTTGTAGCCAATACATATTTTTATACGTTGCCTATAATTTCCATCCCATTTTATGTTCAGTTATTATAAAATTTGATATACGATAATAGACTAGGCTATTATTATTATTATTATTGCAGTATCGTCAATTTGCGACTATTTTCATTTTCTCTAGGTTTAAGCTAAAAAATAGTATGCGAACATATTCTTCGAGATACCCTCCAAATATGATCTGGTATTGGTTTGTTTTTTGTTTTTTTTTTTTGCATTATGACCAGGCTATAGAAAATGGATAAATACAAATCTTTTTGTTTCATAACATGTGTTCTTAAAAAATTGTGTTCTTAATAACTAATTTTCAATTCTATTTTTGACAAATTTAGAATAATTGTTGTACATTAATTATATATAAATTGCAGATTTTGATCGATATTTTAAATCCCTAAGACCAATGCTATCGACAGATAAATGCACAAATAAGGAAAATCATATAGATCCAAATGATTCATCTGTACTTATTAATTGTAGAAATATATGGTTTAATGAGTATTGGAGTCAACATCATAAATGTAGTTTTGAACCTGGAACTGAATTACCATTATGTACGGGAAAGGAAAAAATTCGTGATTATGATCAGGAGGGACTTGTACCATTTGTTGGTAAGTAGAAAATTCACATAAATAAAAATATTCTCCTTATCTATTTTTCAATGAAATGCAAAAAAATTTGCTAGAAATCAATTTAGTGTTTGTTGGCTATGAATCTGGCATGTCGAACTCTAAACTGAACATTTGTTATTATATTGAATTATTTAAGAGGGATAAAGGTCATGATATTATTAATGTTTGTTTATGGTAAAGCATATAAATATGGAATTTTGATCAAAATTAATATTCTTACCCAAATTAAAAGCTTTATTTGATATTCGTATACTAAAATAATATTATTTCAATAGAGTATAAAATCTAGAATTCAATATAAAAATTAAGGTGTTTTAATATTTTATATATTTTATTTATTTCTATCCCGATTATGGGTATATCAAAAATGTGCATAATTGACAAACATATTCATATATTATCATAATACTCGTACTTACGGATGATATCAATTGAAATTCCAAGAATTTATGATAATCGTACCAGAATATCTCGTATACACCACCCGCACATAATAGAAAATCGTCATCAATATCGATACACGTGTATAATTAAAATCATAAATTTGTAAAAAGGTTATTTTATACCAGAAAAGAAAATAACATTTTATTTTCAGTATAATCACTATGTTTATACTCGTAGATTATAAGAAATCGGTTTTTATGTTATTATTAAAACGTTAAACGTGATTTGTATTACAAAGTAAATATGTGGGAAGTACACCCTTTCAATCACAATATCAAACGACTATATATAAATTACATATTCATTGTATTCATAAGAATATATTAGTTTGTAATTAGTCACATTAATATTACAGATCTTTGTACATATAGAAGATGTTATTGATTTTTTAATGTAAATGGTAAACATAGAATTCGTTCGCACGTAGTTACTAATTAACAGCATCAAAATTTCATCTGAATCCCATTAAGATCTCATTATGATTCATTGCATAAGAATAAAATGTTGATTTTTCAAATTTCACTGAAAATGCTATCAATGATATGCTTAAATAAGTTTATAACATTTACAGAACTTTATGTAATCTTCTATATATGCTTAGTTCCTTTATTAATATGTTATTGAATGTACCTTTGGTAGCTGTGAAATGATACCTGGATCCTGTTACTTGGCTAGAAATGATTACAAGAATTCTATTTTGACCAATAGTTTTGACATATTACGTTTGTTTCCATATGAAATTTTGAAAATAAAACAAAAAAATTTTTTAGACTCCAACGACAAGTATCTGTGGTTTTGGTGTCAATCAGCAGCTATTCCAATTAACATTTCTCCTAATTAAACAATATATTAATTTTTAATGCCCCAAGTTATTTCTTCGTTATCTATTTAAATGATGCGCGGTAAAACGTTCACTGTACATCGCATTAACATTTAATGTTTCTAATTAAAAGAAAAGTGTACTTAATACTTTATTTTACCCTCCCACATAATTTAAGTATAATATTTAAATACAGAAATTTGCGATTCTTGAAAAATACATAACTAATGATAAACAAACCGAAAAAAATCAAGTGCCAATCAAAATATTATCAATTTCTAATTTTAAAATATTTATAATTTAGTATTTCCAGTGGAAAAACAACATTTATATATAACATTTACCCTTACACCTTTTTACAGGATAATGTCAATATAATTTCATTTTATGTATATTATAACCATAAATAAGAAAATAGACTTTTATTAGTAAGAAGCAAAAAGAAAAAAAAATAAAAGGGAATGTGTTTAATATTATAAAGTGGACTCAATTTCCTACTTCTTTAACATTTTGTACCCTAATTTTGAGAGAAAAGAAAATGTAGAAAATTTTATAAGATTTAAAAGGCAAAACCAGTAAATTAACTAGACTTTGAATTGAAAAAATATTTCTATTTTCAGTAAAAATTTGAAAACAATATATCAATAAAACATGTGAAACCAGGACAGCATTGAAAAGGTACTACAGTGATTCATTTCTGTTAGTATTCGAGTAACATCTATTGGCTGCTCATATTGTTTTAATGTTTTAAACGTGTCCTTACCCCTTGTGTGCTTATACATTTAGCAGAAATACATAAACAAAATTACCATATTCGTATATCGAATGGTATCCGTTCAATTTATTGGATGTCACAATAAACTACAGCTACTAACTGTACCACAACTGACACCAGTACGTCAACATACGTTTCTATCCAAATTTATTGAATATTCTGACTACCAATATTATATGCAATTCTTAACAACATAAGAACTCGTATCTATCATAAAATACTCCATTAGTTAAACAACAAGAGAGTCCCAGACGGATATTCTTTAAGAGTGAAATCATCAAAAAAAAACATTTGATTTTTGTGTGGACTATTAAAGTTTTCAACAATGCATATAAGCCTGGAATATTGTTACCAATTTTGAAATCGGTTAAAAATCCAACAATAGTATTAAATTACAGTCCAATTTCACTTTGTGAAAATTATATGATAATTTCTTTACTAATAAAATTATCGAACATATTGAAAGTAAGTGTCTTCTTCCTGCCTATCAAATAGATTTTAGAATACGTTACTCCATCAGTCATTCTTAGTTTACTCTGATCTACAACCAATAATTAACTCTAGACATTTCCCTCGACTGTGAATAGCAGTCGATACCATATGAATATGCGGTCTAATTAAAAAAACAAAAATATATGCACTATACCTATAACATCTAAGTAATATAATCTTCCTATGTCCAATACGTATTTAAGCACTGCAAGTATAATTAAGGGTTCAGCTATGGAAAACCAAAGTAAACAAATCTAAATGTAACGCTATATTATTTAGAAGTAATGGATGACTTACACGACTACTCGTGACAACAAGATCAAGATAAAACATTGCACAACTTAAACAGCTACTATGATAATATAAGCCATTAGCCACTTGTATTTAAATATCTTCTCATCAAAAGAAAAGAATTCGTAATCTAGAACTATAAGATAGCATCATGTGCACGATAAACATGTAATTAAAGATTTTTTAATTTGAAAATTAAAGTGACAACTTAATTCTATGACGTCTTTAATCAAGAAATGCATAGATCAAAGAGCGATTGACCATAATCCTTGCTATAAATTTATGATTTCAATAAATATTGATTTTATGATTCACATAGTTTTCATACTATTATATATGTGGAAATAAGGAAACCAGAAAAAAAAAAAAAACAGCATTTCGTTTAAATTATATGCATATATTCGCTGTTTTTATTCATTTTCCAGAATTGAAAACCAACTTATTAGCATAGAATGCCAATAAATTATTTTAGAACTGTGTGCAATTTATTCAATCTGTGGTAAAATCTCTTTTTACAATCTGAAATAATATAAAAATGTAAATACTATTTATTTTACTCAATATATAGTATTACATAAAATAGTATTCAGGGAGTAGCAGTAGATGGAACGTCAATATACTACAATGAGTGAGTGGTCCCCGCATATACAACATAGACGATATAAAGACATACTACAATATGAACTCATTGTACATACTATGGATATTTTACCTACATTGCAAGATATCTTTATTTAGGAAAAATTCTCTTTTGTATGTGGGCAATGTGGAAGGATGGGAAAGTGGAAAGTATTTAAGTCTTATCATAACATTATTTGATGGTGCAGCTTTTCTGGCACTTTATAGAATATAATTTATAAAATGTTATAGGATTTATAATTTGTATGAAGAGGAAAAAACTTTCACCATGAGCAGAAAATTCGTTAAAGGGCAACTTATCCTCTGGTTTTTTGTTTTTTTTCTTTTTGTTTTTTGTTTTGACTAAATTCCTAGCATTTATTTCTAATTCTGTGTACTGTATATTTAGAGATTTATAGTATTATGTGGAATAAACAGGAAAAACAGGAAAATTCTTAAAAGCTCATAAGTATTTTTTTGGTACTTAAAAAGTATGTAATGGAACAACATAATGTTTGGTTTCTAAAAGGGTATCCATTAAAACACTAGGAATTGTATACGTATATCATCTTAATAGATTCATAGCTTGCATTCAGTTCATAAAAGTACCAAGGGTGATATATGATGCAGACTCAAGTATGAAAAAAAAAAAATAGTGATCGATGTATGTTTATAATCAGTTACTATGTTTATCAGATATGTCAATTATAAAGTAAATTCGTGACCAAACATATCGTTCCAAAGTTAAGTTTATGAACTTGATGTATAAACACCTCATCAAAAAACTAAGTAGATTTAGATTTACATACCATTCTACCAAAGTGTTCAAATATTTAGCCGACTAACTACATGTTTCATAGAATATTGAAGCTATATAAATGCAGCTCAATCAAATCAGCTATTAAAGTAATGATAGACTAGTGGACGGTAAAACTACTGCGATATTACTACAGATCACAACTGTGTTAAAAAATTTCCATAACTCTACTTCAAGCATAAATAACACAAAAGTTGTTTGGGTTGGCTAAAAATGACTTAAGGACTATCACCGGCCTATATACGAGAATTGTGGACTGAATACCATTTATTTAAAATTGGTAAATCTGATGATTATACTATTGCAATATTGAACATTAAACTACCGAGCATACTCTATGTTAATGCGATTGTCTCTGAAAGAAGAATGTGATATTTGGGAGAATATGCGCTGCATTCAAAAGCATTTCGAAGTTGGAATTCAAAAATATTCTGGACTACATCAGCGTTCTGAATCTGACGTAGACGTCCTAAAAGTTATGACATTTGCAATAGATCCTATTGGTCGTGGTGGTGGAATACAAGTCCACAAACCCTCACAACAATCTAATCTAATCTAATTTACATAATGTATTAAAGAACGGTAAATTAACATCGTGTTGCCGCCCTATACGCCATTTTGGCGAATGGGTTTAAATAATATATATCTATAATGCGGGTTAGTGAGTTTATGTTATGTATGTGCTCTCTAGCAGTATAATTACTATAATGATATACACAGGTTGTGTTTGTAATTGATCGCCTCAAATCAATTATCTCTTAAATTATAGATTAGCGTAAGAATTTTTAATACGCATAAAAGTGGACGAATTAAGTAGGAAAAGCTATATAATAATTTATAATAATAATAAGAAAATTAGATAACTCAATATATGTTCAAGGAAAATCAATGATATCTCGTACTTTTGCAATATTTTGTAACGAAAATTTCCATGTTAATAAGAAATCTAAACTTTTAAGGACTATAGAAATAATAAAAGGAAAATATATGTATATATACATACACACCATGTTAATTAAATCGAAAAATTCTATCCAATTACTATTAATACAACACAAATTATCCAGCTGTAAAGGTGAAAGTAATTCGAAATAATTTCCTTTTTTTATATTATTTACAATCATTCCTTAAAGTTTGAAGTATACGAATAAAAAAAGGATTATAAGATTTCTACAAATGGAAGCAGATGTTCACCAGCAAAATTAATTAAAATCGTAAACAATATTGAAAACGTTCATGAAAAGGAAGAATATGAATTTCCATAAAAGAAAAATTTCTGATTAAATTTAATAAAGGCAATATATTTTACTGATTTATGGTTAAATTAAGTGAAAATACTGCGGAAAATTGAAGTATTCAAAACTAATTGGAGCAAAGATTATTTTGACATTAAAATTTTATTAATTTGATAATTACTCTAATGAAGCGAATGAAGTTGATTGGTCGACTAATGCATACAACCTATATATTGCCAAGATTGGCATCTTTTATTGGTTAATTTTAGACATATATTCATTTAGTCTTCTTTCTTATGTCTTGTGAGGCTTTTCTGCTTCTTTATCTATTTTTTAATTTATTGCAAACCAACGTTAATATTGAATAAACAAGATGTTCTTCAATTAGCTCTGTTACTCGTGCTATTATTTATGTGCATATCTTTAATAACGGTGCTATAGTTAAGAAACACCTACAGTTGTTAATGACTTCCAAGCGAGTTATCTTGGGTATGTAAATCTTTAATATCCAGATAATGATTATAAAATGACAAAAGATAACTTCGTCTTGAAGAATGTGGAGTAGCATATTCATTCAAAAATTTCATAGGCTAATCAGTTACTCTATTCGTAATTTGTGGAGTATGTACAGAAATAATATAGATGATCGGTTCATTTTCTAGAAAATTATTAATGAACATTATTATTATTAATATTCTATACAGACACAATATTTGTAAATTGAGTACTTACACCAGAATTCAAACAATATTTATTGTACTATATTCGCAATGAATTCTATTCAGATTATATTTGAATTTGTACCTATACTCGTATATACTTGTATATTCAATATGTGTTTAATATTTCATATTAGACCACCTTCAAGTCTGACTAATAAAAAAAAATAATTTTTTTGTGGAGGTTCAAAAATTGATGAATATCATATTTAATGTAATATGTATATACATATATCGAAGATATATATACATAATATTACATCTGATAACAAAACTAACCGAGAATTGCTACAGAAAAAAAAATAAATTTCAATTCAAACCAGTAAAGATGTTTAATCTTAAAAGAGATGTAGCAAATGGACAGAAATGATGGTTGACCAAAAATAATGTGACAGCGAACTGTTATTGAAGAGGATGATACCAGTTGTAAGATATAGGGTGAAGTTAAGATGGTGGCCAGAAATCGTAAATAATGGCGGTTGTTTGTTATTCGCTCTATGCTCCCGCGCCGGTTGAGATGACAATGATGATGATGATATCCGAGTGGGTGATACGAATTTAATGATCGATTAATATCTAACTTACTCAATTCAGTTTTACCTACACGTAGTAGTGTCTCGACCACAATTTATGTCAATTTATGGCACGAGATCAACGCTAATAAATATTGGGTTCTATCAATTTTATGAACCGCAGGTGGAAAACATTTTAATAACAAACTATTATAGTTACTGGAGTATTCAGAAGTGTTTTGGAATAACTTTGTTAACATTTAATATTACTTGTGTATTTGAAATGGTATTTTAACATCGTAGTACCAACATTTTGTATGTGGTGTAATAAAGGTTGAGATTAAATTGAAATTCAAATAAATTCTAATAGAAAGAAATACTCTAATGGGATTCAATTTAAATATTTTACTATCGAGCTACTTCTCATTATATTTAGATAAAAGTATAATTAGAAATCAATCATTTGAAATGATTTATGGTAATATACTATTCGTCTGTACAATATTTATGTGCTCGTATAGTAAATATGCAAATAGTTCATCGTTACGGATGATTTGAGGGTATAATGATACAAGAGAGATTGTTCTTTTGCGTGACAGTTAATATTAAACCTTTCCATGTAAGATATATACGAGTATAAATATATATATATGTACATATATATAGGGAGCCTAGAGCCCAAAAAATAAGCTATGCCTATTATTATAAATGTAAGTTTCGGTCGGTTTTTATTTTTTCGTTTTTATTTTGTGTATTAAATTTGGGTTCATTCCAAATGAACCCAAATTTAATACACATAAGAAAAAGGAAACATAAACGAAATAATGTTTATTATAAAGTAGAACGATTTATTGTTAAATATATAGAAATTTATTTCTTTTTAAAGTACAATGACTATTATTATACAGCTTTAAAATCGTTGATCAAGGATCAAAAGTACGTCGTAAATTGTACAAGTGTATATACCTTTGTTTTTCGTATAAGAATTTCTGTATATCAAACAATACTTTTGCTTCCAAGAAAACTAAAGGATATAAATATGAATTGTTTTGTTAGAACATCTGTAAAGCTTGTTTTGTATATATTTAGTGAAATACTTGTATCTACCAATTTAATACAATAAATATGCTATTTTATTATTTTATACAATTTATTTGATGATTTATTTACTAATGAAGAATCCAAATAAATATATTAGATTATCTGAATATATCTTGTAATATATCAGAATAATATCCAAATTTATTATTGTACATTCCAGATAAATTTAGACTGTTTACATCTCTAGATTTACTATACTATTTAATTTAATAATGGAGAATTTAGTGAAATCTGTGCATTAATTTTTGTAAATTTAATAAATCCATTATTTTCCTCATGAAAATCAATCGCATATGTGAGGAATCAAATCAACTTTCAATTATCAATGAGAATATTTAAAATTCTTTATTAAATTGACTATTATTTTAGTTTAAACTTTATAACTTTATGCGAGTATTGGCGGATTTTGCAATTGTAATCAACAGGGTACTTAAAATTTTTCAATTATTGCAATGGTCTATAATGAACATCTTATAATAATCATATTACAATTCATTTTAACATTTTGAAGTATTTCAAAAATTTTAAAGTTATGTCATTAGTTTCTAACTTCACAACATTGCCTATTTGGTTACTTAAAGCAAGTGACGTGAAACATTTAAGTTATATACTTTGTCAATAGTCAGTTGAAGTCTCATCTTTTTACCCTTTAGTGAAAAAAAAAAATTGCTCACAATGTCGTCTTACTTGTTCTCCGGCATATAGTATCCAGTTCAATCTATGTACAAAAATTACACCGGAATACATAGTTCCACCAGATGATAATGTTAACTGCTTCCGAATAACGTGTTGGTTATTTAAAGTGAATGCAAATATTTTGGATTTAATATTTAAGCGTTTAATATATTTTTCATAAGTTCAATAATTATGGAAGCACATAGAACTGAAATTTACAATTATCCAATTATTCACATGAGCTACGAATCATTCTAAGAATATAATATTCAGTATAATATACTATAGTAGGAGAGTATGTTTGACTTAGAAATAATATAACTAACACCCAAACATAACTTATGAAATATATTGTATTGTCGGGTGCTGGCTAAAGGAATAATAATAATAATAATAATATATTAATATATTATTATTATAGTATTTTTAGCACATTAAGCTTGCACTGTATTCGGCAATAATTGTTGATATTACATTTATGATTCTGTTAAGAGATGAACATTTCAAATAAACAAAATGCAGACATTTGAAGTTGTGTTTCGAAATCTTAATGTTATTAAAGAATTGTGCGTTTTTTTTTTTTTTTTTTTGTAGTATTCCTGTTCTGTTTTCTGTGGTACACAGAAGAATAGAGAACAGTGAGACAGTTCTCCGTGGTAATATTTTGTTAAAACTTTATAATATTGATTGGATATAAGACTATATATTTAGATGAACTATAAGCGCGGGCAATGTATCATTTAATAATGATAAGAATATAATATTTAATATAGCTTTTCACTTCAATAGCTATGATGAAATAGTATTGTATATAATAAAAATGTTCTTGATTTCTTTTCGTTCTGAAGATTTTTTTGCCTTTTTTTTTCTTTTGATTATCTAGAATACTCGTCAATAAAATATTTATGCAGGGGCGGTGTAGCCAAATTTTTTGAGGAATTTTAAGTTCTTATAGACAACAAGTATAATTAATTGATATAGTAGCCGCGAGCGAAGGTAGCTGCTTGGAGCAAAATTTTTATTATGTATTATCGAAACCAGAAATGGCATACGAATTCATTAATATTTATTAATCTCAATTTTGGATGTCTTTTTTTGTAAATAACTTTTTTTTTTCTTCTTATTTTATGATAATATATTCCTTGAATGTGAATCATTTCGTTTTGTTGCTGTTTTTTTTTTATTATTTGATAAAAATTCATAAAATAATTGGTGTTTTGTTTTAAAATATCATATATATATATAGCATATAGGTATGTTTTTGTTGTTGGTTTTTCTTCTTTTTTTTTGTCCTTGTTGTTATTAATTTTTCCTTACCTAGAATTGTGGATAGG
>JANSTX010009801.1:0-13320 GCA_027564355.1 Penthetria funebris | reverse complement strand
ACGAGGGAGACTTACCATCTGGCAGGTAAACTAACCGGATAGTGCTTTAGAACTGAACGTCCAATTCAATCTACGGATGTTTTGCTGATCTAAAATGAGATTCAGTAAATGAAAAGATAGATTGAGTGTCAGCTACTGAATATGCTCACAGTTCAGGTTGTTTAGAGTATAGTAAACTGAAAACTAGTAACAAAACGATTCAGACATTCTGCTCCAATCCAAGTCGTGGTGTAATCATATCCGCATTAAAACACCTAAAGAGCAGGTAGGCAGCCGGCTAAACAAACATATCACTAGAAATTTTGAAAGTGGATTTGGATAGAATTGCATCAATTATTAGTGAAATGCGGCTATCTGTTTGCCAAGAAAGAGTAACTTGAATATTTAGTTCGGTTTTGCAACCAGGTATTCAAAAGGAACGTCAAGTTTTGAGGCATGGTACATCTTGCACAGTCCATCAATACATATTAAGGATTACTGTTTATTGAATTGTCAAACGCCATTGTATATGTTATATGTCCACATCAAATAGGCATAGTATTTGTATGATATGGACTATTCTAGAAATTTATGGAATACAATAATATCTAAACTGATGAATATGATACGCTGTCTGTATCATGATTCGCAATTTAGAGTGTTGCATCGTGAAATGTTTGAAGATATTTTGTGTACATTAGGGTATAAAACAGATGACCATTTAATTGCTAGTATGAGGGTGAAATTAGAACGACTTGTGAAATAGAGTTTACAATGTATTTACAAGTTGCTCAACAGATCAATGTTTCAAAGATGAAACTATTATAAAGATTCATATGTCGAGGAGGTCTTGCGGTCAATGTCGATGAAATTGATGATACTATTGTATGAATGCAAATCTTTGTGGGTGACAAATAACATTGTGCCACAAATTCAAGTGTTCGTCAATAGGTGTATCAGGTGCATACTAAAAATGTTCTGGCCGATTACAATATCCAACAAAAATTTGTGGAGACTAGCAGATCTAGAGACGATCAATAGTGTTGTCAAATGAATAATGTAGAAATGGATCGGTCATACATTTAGGCAGACGATCAGTGATATTTAAACATAAGCACTTCACTGAGATGGGAAAGCAATGACGGTTCTTGATCGAGATGATGTTGACAATCTAGAATCTAATTTAACATAAATTTTTGTTTCTATGTAGTCTACTCGATTAAATAAATATATTTTTGTTATAATTTTTTTTTTTTTTATTCCTAATGAATTAAATTTAAAAAAAAAAAATTGCAAACACACCTGAGTAAATAATTTATTATAACCACTTTGATAGGCAGTGTATCCAATGCCAAGACCCATTCTGGAATCACGATGCCCCCCCGATATGGATGGGGCTTCAGAGAGGGCTCTTTGAACCATGGGCCGATCAGCCCTCCACTCTTCTTCTTGACAAGATATTTTGTTTAGATTTTTTTTTCCACTGTACGTAATTTTTAGTGTTTATTGGTTTATTTGCTTCTTTTTTGTTGTTTTTAAAATTTTAACAATTTTTTTCTGAATTAAATTCCAAATCAAAACAAATTTTAAAATATTTGGTATTTTCTTTAAGACGATATATCAAAAATTATATCTTGTATTTTATTATTATTAATATTATTAATATTATTACGTTTATCTTTCTTTTTTTTTTTCAATAAAAAAAAAGGAAACAAAAAAAAAAAAAAATGAAAATTCCAATAAATGTTTATGAAAAATTCACTGAACTCATCATAATTTTTCCTTTTGAAGTGTTTATGAAATTTATACGATGTTATAACTAACTATAATGGAAACAATGGCCTGAATTCACATTTAATTTATTCCTTAATGTTTCCATATTTTGTTAAGCTTATAAATAACACCGAACACACATAACTACTTACTTTATATATGCATAATATTTAAAAATAAATAAAAAATAAAATAAACTAATTGAAAAAGGAAAACGACAGGAACAAATAATAAATACAAGAAACACACAACAAACTATAAAGGAATTAATTAAATAAACATTACGAATTTATTGAGACAATAGGAAAATTATTTTCCGTCATTTTAAATGAATTCCCATATATTATACTCTCGTACACACAATGTATAAAATCGTACAGGAAAAGGAAAACTGATTTACAAAACTTAATAATTTTAATTTTTTTTAAATTGAAATTAATTTTAATATTTTTTTAATTATTATGTGGACAACACGACGATTATGGGTTTTCGTTTCAATTTTCTATTTTTTTCTTTTTTAATTTATTATTGAATTTTAATTTTCTTTTCACTTCTAGTACATTTCATTATAAATTTATGTGTGATATCCTTTTTTTTTTTTTTTTGTTTGTTTGCTTTCCTATTTTTCGTATAGTATTTTATGTAAAAATTTTTAATTAATTTTTATATTTATATGTTTCCGAATTTTTCTTTCAAAATTTTCATCTGTCATCATTGAATTGACACCACTCCTCTATTATATTCACGAAACACAAATTTCATATCCAATATGTTATCCAAAGGAGCAGAAAATAAATCGAAAAAAGTAAAATAAAATATAAAATAAGACACAGAAAACGAGAGGAATACAATTTTGTATACAGAAGATAATCAAAAATAATTTGGAAAACACAAATTTCCAATAAATTTTTCACTAATAAAAATATTTTCGAAAATTGTTTTAATTAGTTTTTTTTTTTTATTTTGAAAGAAATTTAAAGGTTAAATTTCTTTTTATAAGTTTTTATTGAGTTACTATAAACTAAACCAGAAACAAACTACACTACCACATTTTCCTCTTATGAAAAATTGTTAAATAAAAAATTAATTTTCCTTTTTCTTTCGTTTTTTTTTTTTTTCTTCTGTATTTAATATTCACGTATAAATGTACGTGTATTGTTTGTTGATGTATTTATTGTTGTTGTTTCTTCCGATGATTGCAATGCCATAGAGAAAATTTTCTTATGGAAACTCTGTTAGATTTTCCCAATGTGTGTGATGGCAATGGTGTTGGTGAATTGATGGTGATGGTAGTAGGAGTAGTGCAGTGAATGGTATAGACAATTTCTATGGAAATAGGCGAAATTATACGATTCTTGATAATTTCTGTATGGCGTTTTGATGCGCATTTATATATATACACCTTGTATACACATGTATATATACATATATATATAAAATACTAAACCAATCCATATCAAAACAAAATATATCAATGGAATACTATTTAGGTTTATGTATGCGTTTTTCTTTTAGAAAGCCATATGCAAACGGATTGATTTGCATGAATGTGTGAGGACAGTATCCTGTAAAATTTTCCTAACCTTAGATACTTAGATTTTGAACTGAACTATTTTCATTGCAGACTTTCCAAAATACATTCATTCAATTACAGTATTTCATATGCAAACATGTCAATAATAATAATAATTAATCATACCATTATGTCTTTTTGCTGATGGTTTTAGTCAACCATTACGGTAAGTAAAATGTCTGAATTTAAAATTTTCCCACTCTGAAGTGGCCATTATGTACATAATTTTAAATATCATCGAGACCAACACGGCCTTCGTTATGCAGAATTTTACAACCGTGTTTAAATTTGTATGCAACCTTAAATGTGAACCTAAATAATTTTAATTGAAATTTACATAAGTGGAAAATATAGACTCAATTATAATTATCCGATTGTACATTTGAATCCCGGCTACCTAATTTTTGTTATTGAAATGATTTTTTAACAACTCGACAAACACAACATTGACATCATCTTTTCACTCTCGATTACACGTCATTATGTGACATATATCTCGTTATTGAGTTACCGGTTACACTTTCTGAGATATGGATTGACTAACCTATTGATGTTAATAACTCTATAGGCAAATTTTATGTAAGTTAGTATATGTTACCACAATTTAATGGCATTCATAACAATAATCCGATCTGGAGTCCATAATTAGATCCATCAATACAATAAAACAATTATAGGGATCATGATAAATCTAAATTCTTCTTATGTAGATTAACTAAATTTTCTATAACATACCAAAATCTTGGAAAACTGCTACTATTATTTCAATAATTAAGCCAGGTAAAAAATTCGTCTCTATAGTCACCAATTACAGCCCTATATCATTTGTGTCGCCAAAAACTATAATCGCTGCTTCACAAAAAGGCAGTAGAAGGCGATATTTTACCGGGTCATGCATTAAATCATTCAGTAAATATTATACTTTATATCATTACAACTTCGATCCATGTCCATCAAATTCACAATTGATACTACTCTTGATTGCAAAAAGCCTTTCGATACGTAATGGGCATGCTTTTCATAACCATATCAAACGAAAAGATTATTTCTAATATGAGTAGATAATTGTACTTTTCAGGTAATTTTAATTGTGACAGATATAATTGAGGGCTATGTTTCTGCAGCAGTATTTATATACTATATATTTGGTTGATTTGTCGTCCCTGTGATCTTACAACAATATTTCCACAAATTTAACCACGTCTCATCCAATACAAAAAAAAAAACGAGTTCTCTGTGATATCTCATTCTAATTTAACTGTAATAAATCTTCATTTTGAAACTATAGGTGAATGTATGAAATATTGGAAACTAAAAATAAACTATGCAAAATGTGAGACCAACATTTTTTTTTACGATTAATTCGACCATATATACCAATGAGAGTAAGATCCATTAACATCATGTTAAATGGTAACAAGATGAATAATACTAATACGCTTAAATAACTTGGTATAAAATTCCAAAATACTCTGAAGTATAAGACCCACATAAACATCACCAAACGGGCTCAATGCATGTCCCTATTTCAGATTCTAAAAATCTGTTACAAGTTTTGACAATAAAATCAAAATTCTATGTTATAAGCAACTATAATTAAACCCTTGTTCATATGCTTTTGTCTCATGGTCAGCGATATCTTACCATCAAATAAATATCACCAGAATTCTCGAATGAAAAGTTCTTCGTTGGATCACTTTATTTACATTTTGAGTACATTTGTAATTATCAGTAATTATCATTTATATTAAGCTGCAGGAATTGAAAAAATCAACAGAATATTAGTAAAGCAAGCACTAAAATTACTCGGAATCCATTGAAATTGAGTACCAGATAGAATATCAAAAGAAGAATTGTTTGTTATATAAACGATGTTGTTGTCATGACTGAAGGTGTAGATAAACTTCAACGTTCTTTATTTGCACATTATGCTGATGAATTGATGTTGCGATATCTACTAATAAACCGAAATCAATTGTTATTGCCGAAAACCCGATTAAATGTAAACTATAATAGCATATGGAAAGCTTATTGAATATAGTTGAGTTTTTGTTACTTAACTATGTAAAGCACAATTTACGTGACAATAAATGGGCAAAATAATTTATGTGTATTGAAAGGTAAATCTGAATTTACAAAACACGCATTAGATCGATAAAAATATATGTAACCGCAACTCGGGCTTATGCACCAAACAAATTATAAGGTTGATCGAAATGAGGATCTTACGTATAATTGAATTAGAAATGTTGTTATTCCGAATAAATATAAAGTAACGGATACGTAATTAAAGTAGGCATTTGTGAACGTATATATCGATCAATTCTCCTAAATATAATTGACTTACACTTAGAGTGGTTAATTTTCAAGTTAGATCCATATATTAACCAATAATTTTCAGAATGATGAACGTTCATAATTTTATTTGTGAGTGACTTGTAATAGAACATTGTCAGCAATTTTGTTTGGCGTCATCAAAATGTACGCATAAGAAGGCAACGCAGCTATATTTAAATGGGGTAAGATGACTGTTTAGACTGAATATTGAATAATTTCGGCATGCATTTAGTAATTCGACTGGAATTAAACTCACATATTACGTTTAATTAATGTTTGAACATGATATTCCGTTTGTGATGTTCCAGGTATACAAATGAGTTAAAAATATTAAAAACAGCAGTTTTACGTTATATAAATATGTTACGAAACATATTTGTTTAATTCAATTTTATTAAAATGATCGTACTATGCGTGTATAGTTGTAGTTATGTGTATCTAATATAATTAACACCCAAATGGAGTTTCCACGTCGAACCAACTTGTAAATCGAAAAGATCTAAGACAAGAATAAAATTGTGAAAAGAAATAACTGATTTGATGTAACCATCATCAAACCCATCTAGTGCAAGAAATATATATGTACACACATATATATTTCTATGCCTTAATCCGACATACATCAAGAATCGACATTACCCAGTATAGTGTTTTAACCTCCAAATATAAAAATCACAATATGATGCAGAATTTGAAGAGATCTACCTCATACCACACTATTAAATCAGGTGACCAAATACTATTTATGATTTAGTATTTATTAATTATGCTATAGTGTTATCAGTTAACTAATTAGAAATTGTTCGTTATCTAAGCACTTTGACAGTATATTTTGAAATAATAAAAGTTAGCATTTCAAATAATTTTTATGTGGTTACTATTAATCGATTTCATTTGCTCTTGAGATAAGTGTAACTGTACTTTGGGCATAAAAATTAAATTTTTCTAACATTTGTATTTTATACTTGACACCCACGATTTGACATTTCAAATTCTGGGAATCACATTTTCATATATAAAAATACTTTTTCAACAGATTGTACTTGACGCAGGCAAGTGTAAAAGAAGCGCATGCGCGTATCGATCGAATCCATTATTTGTACACTGCGACTATATTAACCATATGAGTTTTCTATTTGAAAATGTTGGTGCTATTGAAAATTCTAGGGGATTTTCTTTTTGCCAACACACGTTTATGTACACGTTTCAAAATAAATTCATACATACACATAGCCAAGCACACGTACACAATGGGGTTACTATAATAGAGAGATAGTAGTACTACTATTTTATTCACAATGAAAACAAATGATAACAAAAGTTTTATTCTCTGTGAAAACAAATAAACAGTAGAAGAAAATTGGAAAGAAAATAGAAATGAAATTTTATTTTTGATTAGTTTCTCTATGTATTCGATTGATGAATTGAATTTTAAATGAAAATGAGCACATTTGGGCATCTAAAAAATGCTGAATTATTTATTAGAGATACTTAAGTTCATAAATACTAGAAATTGAAATTGAAATTGAAATAATAATTTTTTTTAACTTATTTTGCATGAAATTATTTATTAATAACATAAATTATGTAATTAAGTAACACATGTGAATAAACACTTTATAAATACATAACGTTTTAGTTCGAGTTGCTTAATTAGACGGATATGCATATATTTACTAATTACAGTTAAGCATTGAAACAGGAAACTATTTTCCTAATTGGTGGACTGGGAAAGAATCAATCACAAAAATGAATTGAATTGATCAAGTGTTTGCAAAACTGCCACGTAGTGACCACTAGGAACGAGTTTGATACTAACATCAATTTAAACACACTTAAAAATGGAAGGTCAATTTAGTTCCACCACCAGCGTTAGACAGCTCAGTGTTTGAATCTCGCACAACTGACATACTTAATTAGAAGCGAAATGTCAACAAATGGCATCAAATCGATTGGCAACACGATGGTGATTTTCGGCTACAAACTCAATAGTTTTGGGTTGAACACGATACGATGGAAGCAAAGATGAGAAAAAATTGTATCCTTGAGAAAACCATTTTTTATTCTGGAAATTGGTGTATATTGCAAAGTATTTCAGTAGTCTTGTCGAATGAAATCAGAATTTAGATCTAATAATCACAGCAAGATTATGGGTAAACACGAAGTTGGTGATATAAACAATAGTGGAGGACTTTTTTGCGGCAATGTGCAATAATCATAATCTTGTGATTGGTGGTACTTTGTGCATAATACACAAATAAACTAAAAGAATGAGAAGTTTTCTGCTAGCGTTCATACTTATAGAAGTACGTATTTTCTTGTGATCATTATTTGATAGTTGGTCAGATGGTTATGCTTATAGCAGGCATAAGGAGATAACTAGAAATTTAAAACGCATATCACTGTGACCGCCGAGACTGGTACTGATTTGCTGTCGCATTAAGACAAGATAATGGTAATATTCTCGTTTTCATTAGTTATAATGGGAAGGAATTCAATCTATGGACGATTTGGTGATCTCGAATGAGATTCATCAAGCTACTCAATAAGCAAGAAGTTTAGGTTGCTTCACAGCCCGATTAACCGAAGATCAGTTAAAATGCAACTATTACACGACGTAATTAGCTCACTTTTGAAACCGGGTATTCGAAAGAAGCGTGCTTCAGGCCTGGTAGATCTTTCAGAGAGCATATAAATAAATTAAAATTTGTAGCTACCATACAATATAGACAAAAATTGGAAAAATTGTTCCATATTTCTGCACATATTTTTAAAGTCGGTTCGAAGTTCGCATTATGTTTATACTTATAGAATTGTAGCAGATAGCTTATTACATCTTTTAATATCATATTTAATAAAATATCACGGATTGTAAACTAATACTGCTTAGCATCTGCCAGATCTTAGGATATATTTCAATACCATCCTATTTACACGTACTCGTAATAATCACATTACTCAATTTTATGGCAGCCTTACTAATATTAGCATTTTTTGCTTTAATAGATTGTAACTGAAACCAGTATTTATTATATCCAGAAACTAGGTTTCTTGAGGTGCATAACATAAAATAAAAAAGTTTTTTGTGAACAAAAATACTTAATATTACACAGATTGATAATGTGACGTAGAATAGCACTATTAAACTCTATGTAATTTTGACTTTCTGTAACAGGAATACAAGAGTATCAGAAGGATCATTTTATGAGTAAAAGTTGAAGTATCTGCTCAACAACTTAAGATATAGATTTAGTGTAATAGATGCATGTATCTCTAATGTAGCTATTTAGCACACTTTGATTTTCTACTGTATTGATTAATAGATGAAAACTGAAAATAGTTCTCTACTATTAAATTTGTACAGGATCTTTCATGCGTTCATATGATGACCACCGAGTACATCTTTTCTCTGCAAATTTGTAGCTCAAACAGAGATATTTCGGTGTTTATGTTACGAGCAAGTATATTCAGTGAAGTCTACTATGTATCCACAGTTCTCAATTATTTCGGCCAGTTTAGCGGCGGATATTTTTTACGACCTTCTCGTTCGCAAACGCGATTTAAGATTTTTATCTTTGTTTCCAGAGAAATGGCATTTTTTTTGCTTGTTGACATTTTGATATACCTTTGAATTTCAAATTTGAAAACCGTGCAAAAACTAAAAAGTAGGTGGAGGAATCTTTAAAAACAATAAGTAGGTGAAGGGATCTTTAACACCGTGTCAGTGTAAAAACAGGTTTGAGTGTATATGATGCCTTGAACTTATAGTAAACTATGGGATTACTAAAATAAGAAATGGAAATATGTTATATATTATAAGTTTCTCACCAATTTTTCATAGTTCATAATGCTTTAGGTACATACTTTATAGTCTCATGTACTAGATGCGTCATTATATAGATTGCATAACACTGGTACATATCAAAATTACGAATCACTTACGTTGCTAAACTATTTATAAAACTTTTTAATTATATTAATTAAAACAAACAAAATTAAATTTTATTAAATTATACAAATTATAATTGTTTTGCATTTACAAGACATAAAGCGATTTAGTCAATGGTGAATAATTTTCAACCCACAAGTATATACACCGTTCCTATAATTCAGAAAAACTAATAACAAACTTTTATTGTCTTTATTTTCCCACATGTTTTCATTTTTTTACAATTGAAATGATTCCGTTATTGAATTTTCCGACTAACAATAACAGAATAATTCCTAAACGATACGATACGGTGCCGATATTACTAAGTTACTGTAAGTCAAACTTTCTCCAAACTAATACAAAAAAAAAAAAACTTCTCGGAAAACTATCAAAGTCGATTATTAAATTGCAAACGTTGACGCAATTGTTTAATCACATTATAATATTGAAGGTTTTCATATTTCCCATACAGGTATTAGACTAACAATCTGAATTACAGGAAAAGAAAATAACTGAAACATTCAGTCCAATGTACTTATTTGCTATTGCCATTTTGCTACTATAATTTTGATTAACTACGGAGTAAATAATAAATAACAATTTAATACTCTGATGCAAATCAAACTAAAAATATACTTCAGGCTTAAGGTAAAAATAAATGAATTATCTATACTTTATCTGTACCATAGTTTAAATATCCGGCATTATCAATGATATATTAACTACTTTATCAGACATAATAATGGATTGTGTGGTGAATTGGGGTGAACGAAGCAATTATGTATTCTAGGCTACTAATCTTAATTAAACAGTATTAATGCAAATTTAATTACAGTACATGTCAAGTCCTCACCAGTATATATAAAATTAGTTTTCTACAAAACACACTTATCAACAAAAGTTATTGGAATGTGACGAACCTGTTGTCGCAACTTCAAAATGATATTTTTATATACGAGTGTGGTTATATTTACATTGCTGTCATAACTCCGGCAACACAACCATATTATACTTATTAACTTTATTGTGTGCAGCCTTGGTCAAAACTATAGGTCTTAGGTCTTATATGTCGACTAATCATAACTTATAGTCGAATTTCTGAACATTTGCAATTAGTTTTCCACGAAAATACCAAAGAATACGTAAATATTGTCCGTTAATTAAAGAACTACAGTATCATTCAAATTCAAATTCAAAAATCATTTATTACATGAAGCTTATGGCTAAAATACAATATTAAGCATTTAAGATGCGACAGTATTAATTAAGTTTCCTATTAAAACTGTGAATATTTTTTAATCTTGTTGTCACGAGTACTCGTGCTAGTCTCACAGTAACTTTAAATACCATAGCGTTACACTTGAAATGGTTTAATTTTATTTTCCAGATTTGCATCCAATCATTTATAGTTTGCAAATGTAAGTTCATGATTCTCGATGCAGCGGAAATCTTAGAGTGTATTGCACTAGTAATATTTCATCAGTATTGTATATTCTATTTTAGTGATGGAATGTTCAATATGTATACTTGAAGATGGCAAAATTGCAATATAAATTGCGTATAGAATAGCGGCAGAAAGTGAACACTGAATTACACCAGCAATGATTGGAACCGTGTTGGACATGCAGTCGCCAATACGAACTCTTAAAGTTTGGCGTGTGGGAAAGTTATAGATTATGTGTAATAGGTGGTTGTTAAAGTAATGTATGTATTTTTGTTACTAAATTAGATCATGGTAGAAGATGCTTACTTTCGATGTACTCTATGATTTTATTAGTGAAAAACTTTTCGTAGAATTTTGACAGGGTCGAAAGTAGTGAGATTGGACGGTAGTTGATTCTTTCCGGCTTTTAAAATCGGGATAACAGTAGCCGTTTTCCATGATTTCGGTGTATAGGCATTGTTGAAGATCTGGTTAAATATAGGCATTGTTGAAGAGCTGGTTGTTAAGAACTGCATTGAATATTTATAAGCCGAGATGTTCACTTGCAGTCAGCGGCGAAGAAATAGATAAACTAGAGGACTTACCATATTTGAGAAATTTTTGGATAATTGATGGTGGTACTGAAATATATCCAGTTCAGGATACAAGAGGTTCGGCAAATGTTTGCGCATTTTTAAAACTAATTGTTTATCGGTACTATTGTACGACTACGAAACGTGGAAGGTGACAAATAACATCGTTCCACAATGTCAGGTTTTCGTCATTGACGTATACTAAAAAATTTCAGGCCAATACAATTTTAAATGAGAATTTATGAAGACTGTCAGATATGGAGGCGATGAATTAACCAGTATATGCTAGCTGGGAGGCAAAATGCACATACGACTAGAATTCACAGAATATTGGAAGACTCGGTCGTCCAAAAATAACGTGGCGATAAACCGTCATTAAGAATACTAGTAGCAGTAAAAAGGGGTAAGAGCGAAGTAAAGATGCTGGCCAATCGTTAACAATGGCAATTGTTCATTGACACTTTATACTTCCACGTTAATTAAACATCTAGATAAGAATTGAATATGACTAAGACAAACAAGTAAAGTTTAGAATAGATTATATATATCATTCATAAATCTACTCTTCACGGACCTACGTGAGCCATTAAATTAACACATTAATATACATTGCCTAGCATCTCTCAATCTAATATCCGATAATCCCTCATCCCCAGATTACACTGCACTTGCACACATTTAATTTGACACTAGCGTAGAGACAAACTCGCTGCAATCGATAATCTATTCAGTTTATGAAAATTGTTTTACCATGATAATACCACAAGTGCCATTTATGGAGCGGTAACGAATCGACATTCAAGGTGACGCGTTTGATTTAGTTTCCTGTTTTAACCTTCCAGTGCCTATACTCCTTCATAACCCCCTAGAGATTGGTTTTATAATCCTTTTTTTTGTGTAATAATTTTCAATTCAATATATTGTATATATTCTCATTACGTCACACTGAAATTTTAAAAGTAATCTTCATGTACAATTAGAAACTAATAATTTTGTATAATAGTTTTAAGTAATAAATGATTTATGAATTGAATTGAATTGAATCTAGCCATTTTTTGTGTGACTTATGAGCAGGTTTAGCAATCAAGTTTATGGTTTCGTATTGTATGTTATAACAGGTAACGTACATTCTGCAATTTGCCTTAAATTGAATTCTTTTTCTCAGAAATGAGTCTCAGTTTTTCAAAAGATAATTCTGATTCAATATTAGATCCTTATTATTTTACATGTGGAAACTTCTATATTTATCTCCCATCTTATTTTACATGTTATTAAATGACATTCTTAAGATTGCAATAAATGAATTATTAGTTAAGTTAACATCATATTTAAATAATATTTATACGTTGAATATCATATAGTAGCATGGTTTGGATTAAACGTTAAATCTACTATATAATTCACATTATAAATAGAAATCTCAATCAAAGCACCAGTGATAAGATGTTGAACTCTGGTTTCGAATTAATAGTTCTCATAAGTACATACTTATTATATCTGGTCTCGACCATATATGCAATGAAGGTGAAAAACATCACAACTCCGGTCTGCAGTTAACCCAGCTACTTATTTTCTCTTCCTGCTGGGTAATTACTGTACTGATGAGAACTATTAGTTCGAAACCAGAGTCCAATTTTTATATGTAAATCTACAAATGGCGGAATCAAACTAATTGGCACATAGAAGCAAAACATAACTCCATATGATATAT
>JANSTX010009790.1:0-19055 GCA_027564355.1 Penthetria funebris | reverse complement strand
TTTTTATTATTTTTACTTTCTTTTCAAATATTTACTTTCGAATTATTTATGTTCTTGGAAATTTTTTCTAGATTTTACACATTTGTTTTTTTGTTGGTTTTTAATATTCTTTAATATTCAGTAGTGTGCAGTCATCTATTTAAAATAATGGTAATAATTGTTAAAATATAAAAAAATAGCCAGTGATTAACAATTAAGCTTGATGAATTTGTATCAGAGCATTTACCTACGAATAAATAGACAAAAATAAATGAAAAATTAATGGTTATCCGTATATTAAATAAAAAAATTTAAATCTGTATTTTAATTTACCATTAATTGTTAAATTAGCTGATAGATGATGATCTGGTGGTGGTTGTATTCCTCGATAACATGCATCCCCTACAACCATACGTACAGAATTTATATCAATTGGTTTATAGGTGATACATACACCATGTTGTGAACCAGAATGCTTAGCAATTATAAATACTGTAGAATTTTCTGTCCATGAGCCGTGACATAAATATACTAAAAAAGATTAAACGAAAATGTCTTATAGTTTAAATATTAAATATTAAGTATTAAATAACAAATTCTTATTATAGGAAACGCTTATATTGATTTATTTATTTATTCTGTTTTTTTGCTTATATATTACAAATTAATTAAATTATGTCCTGACCATGACGTTAAATGGTATCCAGACGGGTGCCAGTACCAAAACAATAGCGTAGACTTCTATTGTCGCGAATTTGTAAATGAACAAAAAATTTATGCATTGGCAAATGCCGAATAAAGTAGAGGCGAAAGTAAGAACATCTATCTTCTTCTGTATTATAATTATCGTATTATATACTTTACAAATTTTCTACCATCTGTTTAATATTATATACACTTTAAATTTTTTGATAGTTTTGCGCAAATACAATGTCAGTTATTTACTACATATTATTTATTGTATATAAGTGAAGTACATAAGATCTATTGATTATAGCAGATGATATTTTTTACATATATTTATTATATATATATATACATACATACATATATATATATAATTATTAGAACATTCTTGAATAAATGATTTTATAATTGAAAATTGAATTGATGGAAACGTTCATGGTAATATTGATTTTGCTGTTTTTCCTAATAATTATTACAAAATTAAAGTCTATCATGTTTATTTAAAGACATTGATCCAATAATATTTCCACTAATTTTTCCAAAAGGTGCATTCGGTTGGTCTGTTAATATGTAACATAACTTATTTTTTATTTTTTTTTTATACTGGAGTACACTTTCTTCAAGTAGGCTAATGACCTTTATATTTTCATTTTTATTGAATACGGTACTCAGAATGTGCACTTATATAAGTATCATTTGCAATGTCAGAAGAGAGTATATTAACCTACAATTCCAAATGACATACGAATAATATTATTTTAACCGCAGCACATTCATGGGGAATGGGATATGTCAACCCAAGTTAAATCACAAAGTGAAAAATTTACAGAATAAATTTTGTCTTTCATCGGGATTCGAACCCAGGTCTATCGTCATGCTAGTCTAGCGCTTTACCACTATGCTACCATGACCACTACACACATTTTCTACAGCGGTTCGACAAAAAAATACACCAGTTCAATTTTATGCACATTTATATCTTATTTTCATCTTTTATTGGCGGTCGCAAATTTATGACAAAACTGTATCAGGATATATTTTGGCTATGGTACGAAAACTTGGTCGACCAGACTTATTTATCACGTTCACCTGTTATCCTATGTAGGATGAGATACCATCCGTACATAGTGAACGCCAGTTTGAAACAAGATCTTTCTCAAGCACAATGTCTTTCAACGCTTATAAATCAAGACAAATTCAGAACCGCGGAAACCTTGATGGCATAATGAATTCATCATGCGTTTGTATGGTGGATCGAAAATGTTCGAAACATTTTCCAAAATCTATGTAGTAGAAACAGAAATAACTCAAGATATTTATCCAAAATATAGAAGACGACAGTATACTTACCCAACTCAGATACCAGATATCCATTTTAATGTTCCTATTGATAACCGTTTCGTAGTACTGTATAACCCATTTTTATCACTAAGATATGCTCATATTAATATAGAGCCACAGTAAAAGCATAAATATATTTCAAAGGGAGCGCTAGAATTCGGGTTGAAGTAAACCCTTTCGATAATAACTCTAATGTTATTGACTATGATGAGATAACTCAATTCCTTAACTGTTAAATGTTATATTAGTGCACAATATACAATACACAGCCATTCTTAAAATGTTATAATGCTATCACTTCATTTAAAGGAAGTCCAGAGCATATCCTTCCAAGAAAGTACAATTAAGGTAGCATTAAGGCGTGATAGCACTAGATATACAACTCTCACTGCCTGTTTTCAGCTAAACTTAACTGATTCAATAACCCATCAATATCTATAGGATGACATTCCATGGTATTATATCTTCAAATTTATCATGGGTATAGATTCTGTACTTATAAATTCTAAAACTTTAAACACAGAATCCGATTTATGGTCACAATTTAACAACGACTAAAGAATTAAAGCATCAAATATATGAACTTCAATTAATAGTAATAATGTAATCAAATGTTTTTATATTGATGGGCCTGGCGGCATTGGGGAAACATTTTTATATAAAGCCCTCATACAAAAAATCTCTAGAAATAATTTGAACTATGTTTGTGTAATCTGGAGAGAAATTGCAGCTACGCTTCTTCCAAAAGCAATGATCTGTCATCATGCTTTTTCCCTTCATTTAAATATGGATTCAGTAAAATTTCCAAAATTATTATTTTCTAAACGTAATTTGCTTAATATTTTGTATTCTGTTCAAGTTACGTATTTGTCAAACACTGAAAATGATCATGAAATTCCATTTAATTTCAATCGTCATCATTTTCACGATTAGGATATGCTTGGACCATAAATATATCTCAGGGTCAAACTTTTCAGCATATCGGTTTATATCTTCCGAGCAGTGCATTCGAGCGAACTTATAGTATCGCGTAAAGGATTCTATAATGGTTACAGATAATTTTGTATTTGAAGAAATATTCTAAAATGAATATTATGTGATTTCATTCACGGTATTGCTCCTGAGGTATTCTTGTCACAGCAAAGTTTCAACAACACTGTTTTTTCAATTTAATCACTATTTGATATTTACCAAAGTTTTTAAACATGCTTCCAGTCAGTATTTCATGAAGGGAATAGGGATAAGTATGTAAGTTATAGTTTTTCATAGCAGCATTCGTGATTTTGTTTAGTGCTGTAAACTATAGATAAGTGTTATTATTATTTACGACTAGGTGGTACATATTAATTGAATGTTTAAATCTGCTTGTATACCTATTCGTCAAATCTATGGCCATCTACCACACAGACTAAGGATCGGATTATCAGAGTTTCTGATTTTTTCGAGTAATTTTAGAGTATGTCTTCCTGATTGTAACGTTCCCTCTTCTTTAATACTGTTCCGAATTTAAATTTTCAATACAACTCTAAATTTTTTAAACCATTTAACAACCGAATCATTCTAACAATATTTCCTATTTCCTATGTCCGCCTTTTCACAAGCATTATTAGTATTATTAGAAAATAAGAGAAACAAGAATAAAAATAATAATAATAACAGGAGTAAAAATTATACGTGGTAGGTACGCTAGGAAGTTATCCGATCAAGTTAACATTTTCATATATTTTTAATTATAATAACTATTATTCCTTCAAGACGATAACCGAATGATCTCAAATACAATAGTCCCTTGAAACTTTGTTACCCACCTAAAATTACAGGTATATACAGGTATAATATAATTATATTAATCTTAGAGGTACTTGAAGGAGTACTCCAATTTTTCTCACCATCGAACTTAGACTCAGAAAACAGATAAAAGTGACGCATGCATAATTTCATGGCGATATGTCAATGCAATCTGAAGCTATTGTGCGCAATATACATGGGAGCTACTCCAAGGAGTAATTCGACTAAGCTTATACTCTCAGACATTATTTCAATTATAATATCAGCTATATATGTATATGTATTGATATAAACGATAATTACTGATGTGCCTATATTCGTCCCTTGGTCATCTGCATCCACTGATGAAACGAAGAACATTTCGCTCGATGATTCTGATGTCCTCCATTTGATGAGAAGATATCGATGAACATGAGACTAAAGCATATGACAACACGCGTCTACTTTTGTAACACAGAATTTGGATTATTTTTGTCCAACCTACTAGAGTATTTTAAAATCGGAAGTAGGGCTTATACTGAGCCGAATACCCTTGCGGTAATGTCGTTTAAGTGGGCTTTATAATACACAGTGTTTGCGAATTTTATACCAAGTTATGTAAGTGTAACATGATGCTAATGGTTTTGCTCTAGTACGGTGCGGTCGATTGAATATTTATTAAGCTAGAAACATATGAAACAGGTTCACATTTAGTAAACAAATTAATCCACGGAGGTTCACTCAAAGTAAAAAAATACTGGTCATGGTTATACACTTTATTATAATAGTTGTTGACAGATACATCTAAGGGTTTGAATCTGTAGATTAAATTATTGATCGCTTAATGGCTATAAAGATATTATTAGACAATTTATTGACAATGAATATTATTTCTGTATATTTACAATAAATAGAATCCGACGAATTGATGAATAAATGAAATTTTTGAATGATGCGGAATCAGTTTTTTAAATGGAGGGTGATATACAGAATAACTTAAACTACCAAACTACATAGAAGAATTACACTTATTTCACACATCTTCAAAATATGCGAAACAAGTTTGTACGGACACAAGCCTCCGTGGTCTAATTAATATTTTAGAAAATAATTTCGAATTTGTCAAACGCACAACTGATGCTATATAAACATTTCGAGCAATGATTGTAAATTACAAAAAAAATAAGAAATACCTCCACATGGTATTCATATATCTTGAGACAGCAGTACTTAGATATTTCGATTGACATGTATTAAAATCTTGCAAACAGTTCCTGAGCTATGTATCGCTACTATCAAAAATATGTGTATTATCACATGGTATTATATGTAAACACATGGTATTATATATAAATGCTAATATTATAGCATCCGAACAAAATATGACACATCTAACTCATTCAATGTAAACGGGTTGTAACTTAAATGGGCTATGTTATTTGCAGATCATATAGTTCTAATAAGTGTGAGCCAAATTGACCTGGAAAACAAAATCAACCTGTAGAATTCGATTTTAAAGGCTAACGGACTACGTATCAGTCGCACTTATTGGTAATTCATCGATTCCTATGCAAAACAAAAATGCGATAAAAAATTTAAGGTTTTACGAAAATGTTGTTCAACCAGCAATTGCTTATGGTTCAATGTTTGTAGTCGGGATGCGGAAGTCGAAAGTATTTTCACATAAGCTCATTGAAGTGAATTTGCTTAGCGGTACTATTGTATATCTGCGAAACTTGGAAAGTGACGAATATCATTATGTTAGAATTCCAAGTTTCCGTTAATAGGTGCCCAAGACACATATTAAGAATATTTTGGATAAATATAGTATCAAATGAAAAGCTGTAAATATTGTCGGATATTGAAATGATGGACATGTTTGGCGGAGAACTGGTGTAGAGTGACATAAAGGTGTTGGTCAGAAATCGTGAGCAATTGCGGTTTTTCGTTGATGCCCTATAATCCGTTGCAATAATGATGATTATTTATGATACATGTAGTTAGGTAAATTTCTTCAATACTATAGAGAGCAGCTTGAAATTTAAAGTAAAAAGTATGACATATATAGGAGAAACATGGTACGAGTATTTAATGGAACCCAGTCAAATTCTATAAAAAAAACTAAACCCAACATGAGCTCGTCGGAAATTGAATGAAATTAATTTAGTAATAGTTTACACGTAGAATTATAACAACACACTTGAGTTGCAGATTAGTATATAAAGGTCGAAATGTTTAGTTTGACTTGTCCATATACCAACCAAAAGTACGAAGGATTTACCACCCATTATTTTTAATTAAGCTCAAATTCGGGCGATAATCAATTGTGGATTCTTACTTCGCTATATGTTGAGTATGACATGAATTGGTCATATTGTTTTCATATTTGATTCTTTATTTTGGGACAGGACATCGGACTGATGTGATTGATAAGATAATAAATTTAAATGATTACTACTATCAAATGGATATTGTGATGTACATACCTTCGTCACCATCATCATTACATTGAGGCTTAACTTCAATTACATTTGGTTGCGAACAGCCAATTAAAAGTTTACGTTGAGCATTATAATTTGTTATACATCCAGGCACATCTCTTCTATTTCTTTGCGTATCATTTTTAATATTATTTTTATTATTATTAATTACTATTAAACTGTTATTAGTAGTTACATTTGCGTTAACACTTATAATTCTATCTAAAAGAATTGCATTTCTTCGTTTTCGTTGTTTGCGTAAAGATACATTTTCATCTGCGTTTCTTTCATTACTACTACTATTAATATTTTTATTATTATTAACATTATTTTTACTATTATTATGAATATTATTATTTATATTATTATTATTATTATTATTATTATTATTATTATTATTATTATTGTTATTATCTTTATAATTATTATTTCTATCATTAATTTCCACACTATTAACCACAATTACATTATCATTTTCAATTTCATCAATGGTGTCACGTCGATTACGTATAGTTAGTCCGCGTGTCTGAATATGCCATGTTCCATGATTGAAATCTTCTGAATTACGAAAACTTAATATTGAATGCCTAGAAATTAAAAACAAAATAAATAAATAATTAGCAAAAGATGGTGCAAATTAATTGAAAATACAATATGGTATCATATTATTAACCTAACAAATCAAAGTCCGTTAAACTAACATGTACAAAAGTGCGATTGATCAACTATCTACGAACCAACAGCAATCAGCAATCCCACCAACTTATGTATTGTAAGTTTGAATATATCTCTGCCGAATTTTTTTTAGTTACTTAACCGTAATACGATGAGTTATAAATTAAGGAAACTGACATGATTTGGAACCTGAATTGTTGGAATCATTTTTGAATTAACGATGTCAAAGTAAGTGTCATAAGAATTTAAGAGAAACAATCTCGTAATATTTGGATTGAGTAAGATTAGGTGGAAAGAAAGTTGAAAAAGAACCTTTTTATTTTTTTGGCAAGCCGACTCACATGGATTATGGTGACGGAGTTGGTTCATTGCTTAAAAAAATTGTCAAATATTATCTAAATTGCTCAATTAAAACCATGTTGTTTCAATTGCAAAATCGAACCTTTTCACAGTCAACATTTACACTGCCTTTCTGAAAATCAGAGATTGGATATTGTCAAATGTATGGGTGTCGCTAATGCAAAGTTTGGTTCGTATACCATGATTTGAAGGTCTGTGATGCTTACACACGTAATGCGTAGTATGAACAATAATGTATAATTTTTTGCAGCGATGTTAAATGCTGCTTAGTGGAACTATAATGACGCAACAAAGATACTTGGATTTTACTAGACGGGCATACCAGAAACCAAATAGATCACTTAACTATTACTAAGAACTGAATAAATTCTCTGTAATATGTACAGAGGCGCGAATGGTTTTACTGATCATTATTTGATGATTCGACAGTTAAAGTTAAAATGTTTTTTCACAAATACGCTGAAAACTCACAAAAAACAAGGGAAACTCACCGCCTAGAAAGCAAATTAACTGGATAGTGCTATAACAGAACGCTCAATCTATGAACGGTTAATATATGAGGTGCAATAAATAGAAAGATGGACTAAGTACTTACACGAGCAATTAAAAATGTCCAAAATTCTAGTTGCTCAAAGTGCACTTGTCCGAAGACTGGCTATAAGACGATTACAACACCTAAAGGGTGCTATGATACCCAAAAATATATCACCCAAAATGTTCAACGTAAACCTGGATGGCATTACATCAATATGAGTTTAAAATATTTACCTAGGTATTTATGCAAATGTATAAATACCTTAAATTGCCGAAAAAGTATAATTTGAGCGAGTGTGCGAAATGGCATGATATCACCTATTATTCTGCACGAAAGAATCAGTTCAGTTTTAGAAACAGGTATTCGAAGCGAACAGGTTTGTTTCAGGGCTAGTAGATCTTACATAGACAATATCAGTACATGAAAAATAATTTTGAACAGTCAATAAAATGAAGAACACTACTGTAATGTTATTTATTGATTTCAGACAGGCATTATTTAAGCATTGATCGTAGTCTATACTAATGAACATGATCCGCGGTATACATCGCGACTCACAATGTTGAGTATTTTACAACCGTGATATTTTTTATATACATATTCGGCTATAAAACAGGGATGTATGTTGCGTTATGAACAAGGTAAACACTTTACAACATGGACTCAAATTAAGGTGTAACCATAATTGCCTTAAACATTTTTACTTCACTGACGACATTTTTCTGCTACCGCAAACTGACTTGGCCATAAGTGAAATTGAAACTGCTTGCGAAATACAGCTCACAAGTCGGTCAAAGATTAATGTTTCAAGGACCGCAACTATTGAAGATTGGTACGTCTACACATCTTGCGATCGATAGCGAAGGAATGAATTTAAACTATTTGATACATTTTTTGAGATAGTAGTGCTGAAATATAAGTAAAGGTACGTATGCAGACTCGGTGGTCGTCAAAAATATCAAAAAATGTTTAGTTGCGTTTCTTTAAAACTGTTTATCGGTATGAATGTATGACTGCGAAACAAATAACATTAAAAACCATGTGGTAAATACCTATTATGATGATGAAGATTTGAGTAAATCTAGGGCACTTGAGGTTTAATTTATCATAAAATTGTATACGTAAGAAGACTCACCTATCCGTATATAAATATAATATATTTTGCTCTTACCGTCTATGATTTGAATCATGATGGTGATGACTATGATTATGACCTTTATTTAAATGATTCCTTTTATGTCTCGATGTTATATATGGTGGACCAATTGCACCTTTTAATCCATATGAGCCTTCTATAGGACATTCTTGGGGTTCTGGATTGCTGGCTATATTCACACATAAATATAATTATTTATTGATAAACAAACATTAAAATTAAATAAATGTTAGAAAATCACCTAATAGTGTAACATATGCTAATTTATTAACATCAAAATAATCAGCAGCACATGCATCCTCTAATCTAGAAGCTGGTGAACCCATTTGAATTTCAGCAACGTGTGTATCGCGGCGATAAAACATCATACACATAAATCCAGATTTACTGTTTCCATAAAATATAAATTTAATAAAAATCATTAATAAATTTAATAAAATTAAAAGTTCAAAATATTTACCATCCAGTTGTATAATGGACGACAGCCATCATTTCAGTTGGTGTTTGTTTATTAATTTGTTCGCATAGAGCTCTAGTTTCCATAAAACCACTGGGTTTTGTTATATGCATTGAACCATCACTAGAAATGGGTATAAAAAACATATTATAATTATAATATTTATATAATATTTAAGTAATGGCGGCGGCGTTCCGAATCACATTGTTTTGAGATATTTGAGAACAATGCAGTAATTTGAGAACATTGTTAGAATTAACCAGCTGGGTATGGAAAAGTTATTTGCCGCTCACAGGACCGACAAACGACCAAAAACTCCTGCTACCCCTTTGAACAGTGTTGAGTTGTATATATCCACCAATTTCATAAACATTATATTAAGATCTATATTTCGCTGTTCAAACCTGAAATGTATACAAGATTTAATGTCATCTAACAGTGCTATTCAATAATTCGAGAGTAACGCTACATTTTGCCTGATTGCAAATGCAATGATGTGGTTAGTGTTTTTTGTCACATCCGAATATGGCACATATTTTTTAGAATATACGTCTGAATCAAAATTCGGTTCATTTGTAGAATTGTGTTAGCCACTGTTATGGATTTATTATTTGTTATTGTCAGGATATGTAGCTTAAAAAATCAGTTAGCACTGTCATATGTCAAAATAGTTATCAATAATTCATTCTCTTGTGAATTTGATCTTCACTAAAAATTGTGGGTGGGAATTTCTCCGTTAATTTGTAAATAATTATCTGAAACCATTTATCCCATTAAATATAATAGTTCTCAGTTCAGATCTTTTGAGATGCAAATTTAACAAATACCGCGCCTAGAAGCTGAGAAAAGGAGGCAATATTTATTATAAACTACGGGGTCACCACAATTATACACAGGCAGTTTCTCTTCGAGAATGCTCAGGAATATTCTCGAACAATATAACTCGTGGCGAAAAAAAAAATCGGATTTAGTTTTATTGTGAACTAATGTCACTAATCGATTTATTGTTGTTTCCTCTATAAAAGAACGTGTGCCCATTTTTAAGATTATAGCAATCTTCATCTCGCTGTTGCGAACAATATTCCACTTTATGAGACAGTTTATAGACCTTTTATACAATTCTTGAGTCAAATGACGTACTCAGTGTAAGATGTAATATTCATTCCGATATATTCAATCATCTTGATACTATCTTCAAGATGACTGAATATATCATATATCATCACTTGGAAGTATCGTAAGGTGTATGATTACTAACTCACAATTTATATATATCTATTTAATTATGAAAGGTTTAATATACTAAATATCTAGAACAATAATATTTAATTAGCATGTTTTTGTGGCAATACGATTAATATTTTAAAGCTTAACAAAGTCTTATATTTTGCTGCAGTTCTAATATCCTAGTTTTGTAAAATATGTAAATTTAAAACATATATTTGCATATAAATCTTCACAGTAGTTTTATGTAAATAATAATAAAATATATTATAAATTTAAGTACTTTGTGAAATGAAATACGAATTTTTAATTTCAGTTGTAAGAATTTCTCTGTTTGAAATTCAGGGTAATGGTCACCCGTCTTAATATGACTTACTACTGAAATATCAGGCAATTGCTTAATCACTCTCTGCAAGTCATATTTTGCAATCTTTTCTGTAAATATTGTTTTGTATGCAAGGATGCACAATTCTATATTATTTTCATTACAAAGAGAACAGAACATGAGCGATATTGAATTAGTGAGTGATGTTAGGAATTGGTTTAATTAGTTATTATTTTGTTCATTCAATACTGTAATCATTGAACATTATTTTACATGTGTTATGTTACTGATACTATTTCATGCTTGTGTTGCGGAATATATATTTTTAAGGCAGGTATTTTTATTTAACAGAACTTTTGCGAATATTAATGATGAATAATCAGTACATTATCAGTACAGAGGCTGGCACCAGTGGAAGGAGATGGCGTCAGGTGAAGCTGCTGGCCAGGGATCGTGAAAAAGTGCCTGACTTTCGTTGACGGAGTATGCTTCCAAGTGGAGTAAAGGTCGATATTATGATGATGAGTACATCTAACTATACAATTAATTTTCAAATTCATACACAGTTGAGAGAGTGATTTAATGAGGTTAACTTTTCAATAAATGAAACCTTTTTTGGCGATGTTATAGTTATCGTTCACTTACATCAATATTACTCGTATGATAAATTAGTTAATGCAAGTATTTGAAGTTGTTGCTTTTATATTCGATAAGATAGTCGAAAAAAAGAAAAACCTATTGAAATGCCATAAATTTGACTACAAACAGTACTATTTATAAGGTAAAATAACTCGCAAAATTTTAGAATCATGAAAAAAAATACTTGAGTACTTTACTGAACATATATTTTATTTTGTAATTTAACTAACCTCGGATGAAATACATAACCAGCATTTCCCATTAAAGAATGCCAATGTCGTGGTCCTTTAAACCAGGCAGGAAAATCACATCGTTCAGCTGGTGGAGCCTTCCTTAATGTCATTATTCTTGAGCCAACCTAAAAAACGTAAATGAGTTTTTTATTTAAATAATTCTCTATTAATTGTGAAAATTGTTTAATGAAAATTAAATATGCTATTTTTTAAGCATTAGTGTAATAGTATATAAAAGAATCAAGTGATACGTACTTCTGCACTATCAAGTCCATTACAAGTTGCATCACCTGATTGTGCTAGTTTATATTCAGCATCTTTTGATCCACCGTCTATAGTGAACATAAATTAGATTGCATAATGATTAATTAATACTTGAAAGTATCTTTATTTCCGATAAAAAAAATTAAAATAAACTCACTAATTGATAATATTTTCTCATAAACAAAGCAACGATAGCGTTCTTCATTTGATACAGCCCGATGGTGTAACACTAAACCAACTAAATATCGTGAATTTCCATCTTTCCAAGTTGCAAGACAGGTTAATTCTTCAACTACGAAACCAAAAGTTGTACATTTTAGTTACCAACATTTAATTAGGCATTTTATCATATAATTTATAAACAACTTTAAATAGTATTTTATAAAAAAAGTACCTGTGCTTTCTGTATTAGAAACATCTGGACAAGCTTGAAAGCTTAACAATAATCTACTATCTTCAGTACAACTTTCAATATTTGATACTGGATTCTTACATTCACCATGACCACGATTATACGTAAATGTAAATGGACCTAAAATTTAAAAAGAAAAAATCAATAATAATTTAAAAGATAAACTGAGTAGGCATCTTGACTATGAGGTTTAATCTAGCACTTAAAGACATAAAATTTACATTTGATGTGAAATCCTTTAAGTCATTTGAAAATGCTCTAATCAAACCCTGAACTGATCCAATGATTATATACATTTGATATTAAATCCTTTAAGTCATTTCAAAATGCTCTAATCAAACCTTGAACTGATCCAAGGATTACGCAACAGATCAGAAACATGAAATAAATCAGAAGGCTACTGCAAATCTCTGCAATTCTGTAAACTTAACAGGGAGGGATTTTAACGTATGAATACGCTGATGATAGAGAGGCATTTCGAAGATTTCTTAATTATGGTGTGAGTTAGAGGGTTTGATTATGTAATTAATCCTTACATTAGAAAAAGAAAACAGAACGTCTGCTTATAGCCAGGTTATTCGGTAGTGAAATACCACTTATTTCCAGATTAAATAAATAGAAATAACATTGGATTCTGTACAAAACGGGCATGCCCACCTTGAGGTATAGTCTATACAAGTTTGAAGTGAAAAATATGGGGTAATTTTGAAATGGGATCATTACTCTAACACCATACGCACATAGGCACAGTATACATATTATAACAAACACCAAAAAGCTTTAGATTTACATCTACAGAGATAGGCGGTGCCTTTACATAATTAATAAGAACATTTAGAGCTTTTAAAAGCAATTCAAAATCATCCTATACTAATAATGAGTCCTGATAGTATTATTATAAGACTTTGACCCTATTAGCAATTTGAACTTTGTATACCTTATTGACAGTGAGGATAAGATAAAAGAATCACAGGGTTGACATTATCTAATATACTGTTGGTTCCAAGACAAATGAAGGAACCAGTACTGGGTATTTTTGGTATTTCTCAAAAAAGAAAAAAGAAACAAATTCATGTGGCACTAGATAAGTTTACAAAAATACTTCAGGCTGAAGTATACTATACGATACCAAGATGTGCATAGGAAAATCTAAACATTTCAAAACAAAAAAAAAAAATCTCAGATAGACTGCGTTTCTAGCCCTTGATTAATAAAGATTTATATCCAAAGTACTAATACCAACTGACAGCCGGGAATCGAGTACCTTTGATATGGAATCAATAGTATTCTACATACGAAACGAAAACGAAAATACTGCTAAACTGGCTGTTAACGCGCATAGTAGAAATTTATAGAACATACTTACTGGGAACAAAGAAACACAAGCTTCAAACTGGTATTGGTACGGATACAACACACTGGTCACGTGACGAAGTAGAAAGGCACTTGGTAGGTGAATGCATGACTATTTTGAGAATATAAAAAGTCACGAACTTATTTCCGGATTACAAATTCATTCATAACATATCATACCGCGAATTTCTGGAATACTTTAGCAAAATAGAGAGCACGCAAAATTAAATTAGAAGTAGTACATAGTTCAATAGATTGAAGGACCGCTGTGCTGGGATATCTAGTCCCCTCTTACCAAGAAGAAGAAAAAAAAACTGTCTGTTCCTATTATTTTATCAACTGTTCAACTGATTTTTAATTTATGATTAATATAATTAATTTAATTATATATATTTAGAATCAAGTATTTATCAATACCGATAATGTTATTAGGACAAACACATTCACATACTCGTAACCAGTGGTGTTTAGTTGTGAATGGGTAAATTTGTGTCTTAATTATAAATAGAAAATAATACAATAATAATTACCTCTAAGAGGACATTTTACGGGTTCAGCATTGTCTTTAAAAAGACTGTATAGTAACGCATCGCCAGCTATTTGTTCACATAAATTTTGTAAAGTATCACGTCCTTTGCAGTAATCTGAGGGACATAAAATAGGAAAAAAAAAGATTTGCGATTATTATAAATCGTCAAAATAAATATTTAATTTTTATTCATGTCTGCACTAATTAATTGATTTGTTCGTAAATATTGTTAATTTACAGAAAGTGAATTATTTTATTATTTATATAGTTAAACAGAATAACCTCCAGAAAGGGTGCAGTTTTTTTAATAAAAATACTATAAAGCACTGCATCATTTCAAAACACTATATGTATGTATTTTTCAGAATCTGTTGCTAATAGACATTTAAATAAGTACCCAAGTTTTAAACATAACTGTCATGTTTTGCAAATTTGTATAATAATAATATTTGATAATTGCATAATAATATACCCTATAACAACGACAATTACTATACTGTATATTTAGATCTAGTTTAAGATCTACTGTCATCAATACATTTTATGGGGTTCACTTCAGCTGATATTAATGGGATATATTATTTCAAATATCATCAGCGTCTAATATTCAAAAATAATTAACAATTAATTAATTAGTACACCAAATCAATTAATTAGTTATGCAAAAATAACAATTAATTTATTACAGAATTAAAATAATTTTTTGTATATATTTTTTGTACATAGTTGTGCTTGTCTATCTGCATTTTTCGTTAATATTTTAACGTTTACAATTTATTTTATTAAACTATAATTACTTAAATTACTTATATAATTATACTAAATAATAATTATGATATTACTTATATAAAATTTATTATACTGCATGGTCTTATTAACTAAAAATAAATAGTTACATTTTAATTCTAATGCATTTTATGCAATATCTTTAATTTCTAATGAATAGAAATTCAATTACAATTTTAATAACTAAAGTTAAATGTCTATAAATGCTAAGCCTTAATTAAATTTCTTGGTGTCAATTCATGTATAATATTTTATTCGACATTGACTTCAAAAATTACAGCAGATAATCCGATGCACTATTTTCTATAGATTTATATGTCAAATAATCAATACAGCTCTTGAATTTAAAATTGAAATTTTTACACCAGGCATATAGACTACTTTAAATTGTCCACAATCTTCCACAATGGGAGTCCTTCAGGTGTGGATAAACTAAGCTGGGTATTTACAGAATCGATCACGTTATATATATTAAAAGTGACGAGTAAATAAAAAGTAGTATCAAAATCACATCAAAACACTATGTAGCTGGGATGGGAATGTGTGCACAAGACAATTCCGATTGCTTCTATATTTTTTGGCTAGAAAAACCTAATTATATAATTATTTGGATTGACTTTTGATTTTACGTATATACTGATAATTAACATCGCAAAGCTATCTTAACAGTCACATGGTTTCACGTCGATATGATGATGATGATGCTGATAATGTTGATGATGACGATAACGATGCGGATAATGATCATAATACAAGTATGAATGATGTTTTCGGTAAGAGAATTAGGTGATAGTTTTTAATAGTAGTGCTTAATTATGCTTAATTTATTTAGTTTTAATGACAATACGAACGCATAGAACTTGTAAGTAGTATATATGTTTAAAGTAGTATTTACATTTATGTATATAATAACTAAATAATTATAAATGATCCTATATAGTCCAGCTGGTGATTCCAATTATAGTCATTTAGCTTCATATTGGATGTTACAAACAAATACTAGGAATGGCAAAAGAACACTGTCTTACGCACCCGTGTGGCATACAGATTACCTCCACGTAACGTCACTTAGAAATCGATCATGATATATGTCTGTAATGGTCTTAGAGGCTAAAAAGATGATGTTATTGTCGTGTTTGTCGACTGTTTGTAAAAACATCATACAATAAACTAGGTAATTGGGGATTGATGCATCTACTGAATTATTAAAATGTATAATCAGATAATTGTAAATGAATCCATATTTTACGCAGTTGGTAAACTTCAATTATATTTATTTGATTTCGTATTTAATGTTAAATGCATAATAAAAACGGCAAACAAACATCCAAGTAAAGTCACATGCACCCATATGATGTACAGACTTCAATGAAAATGGAATACTTTATGATGATTAGTTGTAAGCAGTTCGACTAAAATTTCTGATTCTAGTCTACTACCACTAACTTTAAACGAATTCAAATTAAATTTCTGTTCTAAAGACATCAACAATATCTTTAGAACAGAAATTTCATACAAAATATACGAGTTTTATCTGCAAATAAGACTTTATTGCATCTATTATAAAACTTTATTACTTCTATTAATTATATGCATTTTCGACATCCCACCAAAAGTTATATTCAAAAGATAATATATTTTTCCGTAGTTCACATTAAGTATTACATGTAAATTTGTTTCTAAAATATCTTTCTTTTTTTATTTAAATCACTTGAGAAACCAATTTCATAATTTTTTGTCGCCAATTGAATATGATGTGTTTTGCTAGAATAAATTGATAATCATGTACTTATGCTACCACGGCATAGTTATAATTAAAACACTGGACTGTAGTCTTCTCGATGCTTATAGTACATATGTTAACCTTATTTTAAATGCTTGAGTGTGCTGTTCCAGGGGCTGGTGTGAACTAGGTAGGGATAGTAACCGAAAAAATGGATTAATTAAACCAGTTTATATTGAAACAGGAATTAAGGAAAGATAGTGGATATAAGGAGAATTAAAAAATAATTGATCTAACCCAAGCGCGTGATATCGTCCATGGCAACACGAGAAGTATCGTCAAATAAGAAATGCAATTAATCATGAGTGATAAGGAATACTAATTTGTGATCGAACATGCTGCACTTGTGTTGTTTTTGCACAGTTTAATAAAATAATAATAATAACGGAGACATTGTAAATATGGTATGAAGTTTCAAATCTGTATTAGGTATGTAGGTAGAAATTAAGGAATTAGAAACTGGGATAGAACCAAATGATGGTAAGTGATTATATATATTATATAAAGTGGTGATAAACGCTCACGTCGACTACGTAAGAAGAGTGGGTATTTAGGTACCCATAAAAGTGGTGGTTACAGCTCACGTGGGCCTATAATTAATTGATTCGTTAATCAGGCAGTTAATTTTATTTGTTTGCATAATAGGGTTATTCTAGTTAATTGTTTAAAACCCTCCAGGAAATAATGTAATTCTTTTTTTGTTATAAATTGTGAATATTAACTGCTAATAATTTATTAGAAGAAGTTGGGTCATCTAAGTTTGTCTTACTCCTGAAAATACTTAAAAATAATGAGCAGCATAATTTGAATAATTGACACAAGGACAAACAATCAAAATAAAAAGTCAATGGGGTACTAATATTTAAAAATTGTTGTCGTTTTTATTATTGAAACATATTAATAATAGTTAAAGAAGAAATTTTTCCCACTGGACTATATCTGTAAAATATTTAATAATTGTAGAAAAATGTATTTAAAAATGACACGAAGACTTAAATACCGCCAAAAATATTCACGAAGTAAAAGGGATATTTTTGTTTGAATATGAAAATACTTAAGTTCTTGTAACACTAAACTTTTCTAGGTTAGTTTCATTTCGATAGTTTTGATTGGCATATCAATTTGTAAAATTTCAACATATTTCATTTAATATTTTCATTGTTTTAAAAATATATTATAAAAAACAAAAAAACAATAATTAAATACATTTATTTCAAATTTTAATTTAAAAGAATTTATTATATTTACATGAACAGCACTTTAAACAAAGTTCATATTACTTACATGTCCATTTAAAAGTTACCACCAATTAATGAAAGGAATATATTTTCGCAACCATGGGATTAATTTCAAACCGCAACAACCAATCAAATTAAAGTAATATACGAATCCAGTTTGAAATATTTTTTGTATTCTTAAATTAATTAAATAATTAGATATTTTTTATGTATTATATATAGTTTGGTGGAAAAAAATAATATCAAACTTAATTAATTAAAATATACCATAAAATGAATAAGTTTTTTTTTATGAGTGGCCCATTGTATACAGCATGTGAATCCAAAAAATTACCTTTGATTAAATCTGAATTTAGAAAATTACCTTTCATTTAATACTTATTTGAACAGCATATATTTTAAATATGATTAAAAACGAGAGAAATATAATTGGCATCGCCAATTATTGTAGGCCCTGGGAACTGTTTAACGGATCACAACATAATATACAAGTATTTATTAAATAGAATTGCAAAATAACCCAAAATTACAGGAATATAATACAAGAGAAAAATATAATTATATATAACATAATTATATTAATCTATAATATTATAAACCCAATTTTAATCTAAAAGGAGTAAAAAGTTTGTATGAGAGGTACTTGAAGGAGTACTTCAATTTTTCTCACCATCGAGTTATCGCTTACAAATGAGATAAAAATATCGCGTACATAATTTCATGGAGATCTGTCAAAGTAATCTCAAGTTATCGTGCACAATATACATGGGAGGTACTTCAAAGAGTAATCCGATAAAGCTTATACTCCCACACATTCTTTCAATTATAATAT
>JANSTX010009778.1:0-37546 GCA_027564355.1 Penthetria funebris | reverse complement strand
AAAATGATTTTTGAAATTTTATCATTAAATTTTGTCTTGATTTTCGACTGATTTTCTAAGGCTCCCGAACTATTTTTTATCCATGTAATTCTAATTATTAATAATTTATTATTATTAATAAATTAATTATAATTAATGACTTGATGTAAATTATTATAATAATATATAATAAACTTATTTAATAAAATTAAAGTATTAAAAATTATTTTCATTCTTATATTAGTAATAACACTAGAATATTATTGCTACTAGTGTGTCCAAGTGCAACTTCTCATGTCACATTATTTCTCCTGAAAATTAATTAACAAAACAAAATTATACATTTGCAAGAATTAAGAACGTTTATGAGATGTTCCAATAAGTATTTTTCCATTACAGACCATGATTATATTTCAATAGCTATAGAGAGAATTTCAATTTCATTGAATATTGCTTTCTCCACACTAAAAATATTGAGACATTTTATTACATTTATGAATTGGTTGCAGATAGAGCCTCGCTGAGAAGAATAAAAGCACACACAGTACATTTTATGTGGTTTCCTGGGTCATGTAGTGGAAAATATTAATTGTGTTCTATTCTATCTTCCACCGTTCACGATATATTTCAATATTATGGAATATTTCTGCATACAAAGAAAGTTGGTACATTTTCTTGCATTTGTGAATTTGTATCAGAAGATCATAATCAACAGAAGTTATTTTTTGTAGAATGAAATTAAATACCTCGCAAGCGATTTAAGACACAGTTTTGATGATACCTTGGTGGAATTAAAGTCAATTGATGATGATTGAAGCGGTTATTTGATTCCATCTATTAATTGTAGTTACATATTTATTAAAAGTTAAAATTTATGGTGAATATAAATAAACTTTAATGCACTTATTATAATTAATTAATTTTATTGGTATTCCTTAGTCATCATGTGAATATAATGTTTTAAACAACGGTCGATTATGATTTAGAATTTCAAAAAATTAAATTACTTCACTAGTTATCGTACATATTCCAGTACAATTTTATATCTGGATTCATTGGAATGGATACATAACCTCGCAATTTTTAATAATTTATTTTCATGCAAAGATATTATAATAAAATTGCTGGCATCATGAAATTCATAGGTAATTATTTATAATGAAAGATTTGTATTGATAATTTTTTATGGCGCAGTATTAATAAAGTTGGATGTTATATATTTAACATAAGAAATATTTATGAAGTGTTCTGAGCCTCTGTCATGAGGTTCATTAAAATCATGGCTATACCACTGTACTGGTTGTTAATGTCCATCAAATTTAGGTACATATTTTCTAACTATAATATCCAATATATTGCGAGTGCATGAAACATAAAAAAAGACATTAATTCGTAATTTAGAATCAAATTAACAATTCAATAACTATAATTGAGATTTTCCTATTGAAAAATAGTCTCATACAAATTCACAGTTAGTTACTAAGCAACTGTACGGAGAACTTAATTCGATTTATTTACCCAAACGTTTGATATGGTTCTAATTAACAACTGCTCTTAACTTGAGATAATTGTACAACCAATATATTAGACGACGATGACCCCATTCTACGCCACAATAAAATTGTAAATCTTTTATAACTATTTTCTTTAATATACAGATATTGGTGCAAACTTAACAGATCCCATGTTTCAAGGAATTTACAATTCATCAGTAAAACATGCGTCTGATTTAGAACACGTTTTGAATAGAACATGGACATCAGGCATGGAAAAAATTATTATAACTGTTGGCCAATTAAATGAAGTAGAAGAAGCAATAAAAATTGCAAATCAAGATGGTAAATTAATAATTATTTATTGAATCTTATCATTTGCATTTTCTATTTATGTTAATCAGGTGACGAATGGAGTGGCCGACTATCAACCAATTTTTACATCCACGCGGTGTCACTGATAATTCGATCACGGTATATATGTCAGTAATGGCGTGTGATCAAGGCTAAAAAGATGGTGTTATTGTCATGTGTTTGTTGAAACAGCTCAACAACAAACTAGGTAGCTGGGGTTTTATACACCACTATACTGAAATATTCAAATGTATAACTGGATAATTATGATTGATCCTATATTTTCCGCAGTTGGCAACTTTCAATTATATTTATTTGAGTTTACATTTTCATGTTACATGCATATTTGAAATTAACATCGTACTGCCGTCCTATGCGCCCTCGAGGCGGCAAAGTTCAGATGAATCAAAGATTTTTCCATATTATTAATATTTTTCTTTCTATATTTAGATCGATTATTCATAACAATTGGATGCCATCCGACTAGATGTAATGAATTTAATAAAAATCCAGACACATATTATAATGGAATTTGTGAAAATATTGAAAAATATTCATCAAAAATTGTTGCAATTGGTGAATGTGGTTTAGATTATGATCGTTTAAAATTTTGTGATAAAGACACACAACTGAAATACTTTGAAAAACAATTAGATCTTGTTGATAAATATAATTTACCATTATTTTTACATTGTCGTAATTCATTTGATGATTTTATTGAAATATTAAAAAGAAATTTATCAAAAATACGAAAAAGTGGTGTTATCCATTCATTTGATGGTACAATTGAACAAGCAATGGTTTTTATTGAATTAGGCTTTTTTATCGGTTTAAATGGTTGTTCATTGAAAACGGAAAATAATTTAAAAACAATTTGTCAAATTCCATCGAATAAATTAATGATAGAAACTGATTGTCCCTGGTGTAGTATACGATCAAGTCATGCCGGTGAGTAATAGACGTAATATTTTTTTTAAAAATTGTGTTCTGAATCATATTTACATATTTGTTTATAATTTAGTTTTTTTTTTTACAATTACAAAGCATATGATAAATAATAATTTACAAAACATATTTATATTAATAATTTAAAATATAAATATAGGTTCAAAATTAGTTAAAACACAATTTCCAATGGTTAAAAAAAAGGAAAAATGGACAAAAGATATGATGATTGATGGTAGATGTGAACCTGCACAAATTATTCAAGTATTAGAAGTTATTGCGGCAACACGTAATGAGGACATTACTGAATTATCTCAACAAATTTATGCAAATACAATGAATTTATTCTTTTCCAAATAAAATTATCATATTATTATTAATTATTATTACAAATTATTATTTTAAAAATATGTTATTGTTTTTATTGACCAGAATAAATAATTAAAGGAAAACAAAAATAATAAAAAAAAAAAATTAAGCGAAAAACACGAAACAACAAAATTTCTTCTATTGCCATTTTTTATATTCAACACCTTCGGGTGGTCGAACTTCAACCTCTTTAGTACCAACTTCTTGCCAATTTGTACTTAGCACAGTGCCACCAGATTCTTGAAATGATTTATTCATAGCACGACGTACTTCTTCAGAACTATCCTTATAGATTTTTTGAAAAAGAACATTTAAAGCTTCAGGTCCTTCCTTTGGTTTGTGATAGAAAATTTTTATATGTTATTAGTTTCATAAAAAAATATTAAAATGAACAAAATACTTTTTTTTCCTCTTCTTCTATTTTTTCAACTTGTTTTGCAAATTTATCCCAATGATTCCAATCTAATTTGGAAGCGGAGGAGGAGGAAGATGTGGTGGCGGCTATGGAGCTTGTGGTCGATATAGCAGCAACAGGTTTCATTGTAGCTGTTGTAGCAGCTGATTTTGTTAAACTATCCCATTTGTTCCCAAATAATTTAAATAATGTGATTTCAATTTTTATTGGTGTTATTTTATAAAATGATTTTGTTACATTTATCGATTGATATAAGTGCAGATCTAAATTGTATTCATCGTCGGCTGTTACAATAATTTGATCAGTCTTAATATCAATTTTACAATTCTTTTCATCAGCTTTTTTTAATAATATTGTTACAACAACTTTTTCATCTGTTTGATACCAATCGTAACGTAAGGACATTTTTAACTTTATATATATATAATAATAATATTAAAAATTAAAATTAGAAATTTTTAACAACAAATGGAAAATGAATAATTTTCTAATTGTCACAGTTTTTAGATAATTGTGAAGGGCAAAGCAGCTGTTTTTTGTTATTCTCGTTTATTTTTTTTTTTATTTCTCAAACTGTTTACTCATGTAGTACGTTCACATTGTTTAATATGAAAAGTTGTTCACAATAGAGTCACATATGATTCAATTTTTATTATTTACATTTATAAGATACTTATTGCTCTTTAGCAATGACAAATGCAATGAAAAACAAACATAGTAGACAAATTGATCAAAGACGATTGCAATGTGACAAAAACTGCACTGTTTCTTAATAGCCCTAATATTATCTTCTATTAACAATGATCACAGTTAAGCATTGATCACTAAGTTACATTTTTCAATAAGCAATTCTAGAAAACATTTAATTTCGTACAAGTTTTACATAATCTCATATGTCCATATATTTCGAAAAGTTCTATGGCAATTTTACGAATGAAAATTTTATGAGTAAATAATTTGATTTTACTCACAAAACAAATATGTGAGAAAAAAATAGACGTCAGTCAGTATCAGTGGTAATTATGTCAGTAGATAAGATAAATAAAACAAAGGCAGTAAATTTAGGGAAAACGAACTAGACTTAGATTGGTCTTATTCATTGTGTTATTTTATAAAACAATATATCAATTAAAAATGTGATACCATAAAACAGAAGACTATTTATATTTCTTTACATACATTTTCCATTTTACTCAATATCTTTTTTTTATAAATTCTTATTAATCTATCTGTAGCTTCGACTTTGCTACGTACAGTGAACAGCCACCATAAAGTACAAATTTAATTCTATTATCAATACCTCTTAATAACAATTAGTGAATAAAGTGTGTATATAAGAACGATGAAGGCAATTGAAGCTAAAATTGTTGTTTTAGGATCTCAAGGTATACATTTGATTTTAATTATAATACGAATTTGTTAGGTCACACTTAATCCAAAATAAGTCATCATTTTAAATTAAATATAATATCAGGTTCTTATGAATTAGTCATATTTACTAATAGAAAATATACGTAAACTTCAAGTCTTATATTTTACTGGCGTTGCATTAATCTACCAAAGAATATGAACATTGTCGATTTTCCTGGAAACAAATGTGAGCACTTCATTTCTACGTATTTGATACAAACTAGATAATCAGCTTATTCAAAAACAGTTAATAAATATGCATAACTAAATTCAAAAATAAATTTCTTTTATAAAACAATAAAATAAATTACGTATTAGAATTAGAAACTCATTTTTATCTTACGCTATTTATTAATTTACTAATCTGTTACTAAATCATATAATTAATTTATTTATATTAGTTTCTGTAGTTATGCTTCACAAATTTATCAACAAATCAATTATCATCTCATTTGAATGGCACATGTGGTGATTTAGATAAAATAAATTATAAAATCACATTTTTTTTTTTAAAGTGATTTATCATTAAATAATACCCTATTATAAGATAAAAGTAAAAATTTGAACACAGATTTATTGAATTCGTATTATTGCTATGAATAATTTAAATATTTTAAAATATAACCGATATACCTATATTTATATAAGTAAATGATTTGATACTTTTATTCTTCTCTGTTTTACAGCATTCTGAACCGTAAGTCATTGCTGGTTGAACACCAGTTTCATACACCTTCTCCTTTATCTTTGGTGTCATTTTTCTATCACATAAAACTCCAGACACTGATCTCCACTTGATACAACCGCACTTTATTCGATGTTGAATATTATCATCGATTCTACCGCTTGTTATGATAAGTGATCCCATATATTTAAACATTTCAGTGCCGGATCATTAACGTTTAATATGATCGTGTATTGTTGTAATTAGATGACTCCGTGTGTCCAAAATTCATTCCCATATTTATAAGGTATGTGAAGTAAATTTGACTTCTATGTAGTTAGAGCAACTATGTATATCTCCTAAATTTGCTACCCATTGATACCCAAGATCACCTAGATATTTCCAAAGATCTGATCGGATGTCATCTGGAACAACTGTCTTATTTCGCTTCAACCTTTTCACAGAATTTTCGACTTCCAATAGAGTAACCACATTAAGTGGCCCCAAAATCGGATTTGATTCCGAAATCTGCTGATGATTATAATCTTCATTGAAAAGCTGATTGAAGTATTGCTTCTACCTATTGGTTACCTCTCTGTCAGCAATCAAAACATTTCGACTCTCATCTTTTATGGATTTGATAGAATGTATGTCTGTGCCTGCTGCATTTATTTACGTAGCAATTTTACAAATCTGTATCTCGTTTTGATCGCCAGACATAAAACGCTCATATAGAGTTGTATAGTTACCGCCCTTCTTGCTTAACGTTTTGCTATTTTAAATGATTAGATATTGAGATATTGAATATTATAATACATTTTCAGGTGTTGGAAAAACTAGTATCGTAATGAAATATGTATCCAATTTATACTCAAAAGATATTGCACCAACAATAGGTGCTTCCTTTTTTACATGTAAAGTTAATGTTGATGATATTAAAGTTAAAATGCAGGTATTTATTGTATTAAAATATTGTTTTGTATTTTTTTCTTTTTATTTATTATTATACAATGATGTCCTTAAGTCACTTTCCGCTCTTTTGCACACCTATTTAGGAACTAACATCTTTTTTCAATTACACCATGAAATATCAACAAATATGACATCGGATTGGACACGTCACGATAAATTGACTACTTTTAACGTACGGACAATAATTGGAACCTGGAATGTTAGAACTATGATTGAATCAACGAATGCAGTCATTGAGGGGTCATTTTCATTAGCTGATCGATGTGTAAGGAAATCTGAAATAGGTCTACATCTATGAGTGCAAACGTTTTGTTTTCTGAAAGGCCAAACCACATGGTCCATAGCATTTGTTTATTGCTAATTAATGAAATAAAGCAGATCAATATCTGATCGAGTAATAGCATACAGATTCAAGATTAGGTTTAGGATAGATGCATTCAAGTGATATTCTTATTTGTATTTGACACGTTAATATATGGTTCGAAAAATAATAATTGAGACACTTTAATCGGGTGTGCATGGTATAGATTATATAAACCAGAATATATGCAAAAATTCAAATATTATGATTGGTCGTACAATATACAATCACTAAATAATTTACAAGGCAACTTCGTTGACTCCTGACGATCGCACAAATAACAAAATATACGATATAACAGTTAACAGAAAATGTAGTCATTGTTAAATTTACACATAGTTATAAGTGCAGATGTTACAGTAATCACTATTTGCCATTATAAGACATATTCGTATCAATGTCAAATATGCAAAGGCAGCTTAATATTTACCAATATTATTGCAACAGTAAAGAAGGTTTAATTCAATACAGTAACGGATGTTTGATCTTAAATCAGTCTGTCTAGATGTACCGGATACTTAAACGAATTACTAAATAGTCGCGTAGTTCATGTTGCTCAGATTCCAGTTGAGAAATAAGTTGAAATAAGTTTGGGTTAAATAAAATAGGCATTTGTTTAATTAACTACTAAAATAAATTCCATTTATCAAAATTTATGATTATATCAATTTAGTTAAAACATGGAACACTAAGTACAGTTGAATATTTTCATTTATTTATTAGGTATGGGATACAGCCGGACAAGAAAGATTTAAAGCAATGGCTCCATTATATTACAGAAATGCAAATGCTGCTCTCTTAATATTTGATCTAACGCGTTATAATACATTTGTAGAAATTAAAAGTTGGGTACAAGAACTACAAAAGTATAATTTATATTATTATCCAATTAATAATAATTTGGGGCATTGTAATAATAGTTTCTTTTTTATTTTCTTCTTATCTACAACAGAAATGTCCAAGAACCAATGTTATTAACATTAGTAGGTAATAAATGTGATTTGAATGAGACACGATCAGTATCTCATGAGGAAGCATATTTATATGCAAGTTCAATTGGTGGTAAATTTAATAATTTTTTTTTTTTTTTAAATTATAAGAAGTTATACTTTTAGTAATAATAAAATGAATACGTATTTTTGATAAGGTAATTATTTTGAAACATCTGCGGTTCAAGATCAGGGCATTGAACAAGTGTTTATAACAACTGCTTTAGGATTGGTTCGTTTATCTGGTGATAATAATTGTAGTTCTATGAAACGATATGAATCAGTTGAATCAATATCAGCAAGTTATAGTAATTTAATAGGTGCCATATCTAAGGGTAATTAATGAAATTGAATTATTAAGAATTAATTACGTTTTTTTTTTAAACACATTTTTTTTATTATTATATTTCAGTAGATAATTTAAGTAATAACATTAATCTTCGTGAAGGTTTAGAATCAGACATTGAACCGAATAGTGTTGGACGTTTGGAAAGGGCATCGTGGAGTATTGATCATATAGCACTCGGTGATGAACAACAAACTGGATTTTGTTGCTATTAATAATTGATGACTTATGTATTTTGTAACAAAATTTTGTAATTTAACTTATTTTTTATTTTTAATTACTACTTATTTTTTGACACCAATGACTAATAACTAAGTATTTACAGATTATTTTATTAATTTTTTTTTTTTTTTTCGTACAATTATTAATGTACATTTTTTAATTTAAATAAAATGTTAACAATTTTATACAATTTTGAATTCTATGCCTATCATGCATTAAACGATTACCAAAAATTGGGTGTAACTTGAGAGTGGGGGAGGGTATTTTGTATTCATTTCGCAATTGAAATATTTGAAAACAATCAGTAACTATTAAGTTGTAAAACAAATGTTAGTAATTCACATTTGAAGTAAGATAATTTACAAATTTAAGACAACTAATTGAATGACCTATTTATAATATAAACGAGTTGAACTGTGTGCTCGTCTATCATCTAAGCTTATATTAATATTATCATTGGGATAGATACTATATAAATATGTTTCGATTATGCAAATCATTACACTAAGTTTAAACTGTTGTTTTACTTAATTTTTAAAACATTGCGCTGAAATTATTTGTGTGAAATAAACTGTTGGTTGCCATTATTGTTGCTATGGTTTCAATTGTAATTAAATATGTATATTATATTTTTTTTTTGTTTAGTAAACAATAAAGTGGTTATGCATTGTAATTTGGTTAGGTTATGTTTGTTGACCATTTTTCAAATACGGTTAATTGTTCAAATAAATTAATTTCTTTTAATTCAATCATATTAAAATTGTAAGTGAAATTTACATAGTTTGCTAATCGAAATGAATGTAAATGATACAGATCAGTTAGTAGTACATAAAAAGACATTTAAATTCAAGAAAAATGAAAATGGGTAAGTATTTTAAAAATTCTAATTTAACACTTGAACATAATATATATTTTGAAAACTATGAAAATAAATGTTTTTTTTTAGAATTATTTATTTCATTTTATGATGTATTAATGTTATAAATATACAAAGTACAAATTTTAGAAAATATTGTAACAGTAATCTGTAACAATATTAACATAAAGAATATTACCGGCACCTAAAAATAAAATGGAGTTGGTCTTTGATTTTTTTTGTTGTATCTAATGAGTAACATGCATATTTATATGAGACTGATTATTTTACCCCAGTTGTGTTGATAAATAAATAGACTCCTGTTATTTTCTTATACTGTTTTACTGAAATACGAGCACTTGCGGGCATTTTGTTATTTGATCATAATGATACGTTTGTAAGATGCACACAGACTCCTTGATTAAGTTTTATATGAGTCATTAGGCATTATTATCAAAACTGATATTATCTAGTTTTTTATACTGATTTGAGATATCGTAAGTCAAACTTTACTGAATTGAGTTTTTATTATGGGAAACAGTTAGATGCACTATTTAATATAGACCACTGATTTGTCTGATTGTATATGATATTCAGGTAGTACAGTGTTCACAATGTTATGAAAAATAAATTTCTACGGAACATATATAGTTAGGACGGAAACACAATATGCGGAATTGTGGATCATTAATTTTATAACAAACCACGTCAAGACGAATTTCATTTCCTACTGTCTTGTCAACCTACTTTTCTACGGAAGTAGTTTTATCTGTCTGATAGACTTAGTCCCCGGTTACACGATCCAACTTTTAATAAAAAATAAAATCGAATTGGATGAAAATCGGATGAAATTCCCCGTTTACAAGACTCAATTTCATTCGATTTTCATCCAATTCGATTCCATTTCAACCAAAAGTTGAATCGTGTAAATGGGGACTTATTAGGTATGACGAATCTTAATACGGTGGTAACTTTAAAAAAAAATTGGGAGCTTATATAATTATAAGAAATTAGGTAAAGAAATTTATAAATCAAATTCTAAATTGTATCCATACAGGTTGATATTATCAATTCATAACACAATTACATCAGAATTTGGACAAATTAAAAGAATTCGGTTTTGTCACTTATGTTTTAATAACAGAAATACTGCTTGCATTGCAGTTGATGGAAGGTAGTAAATTTTTTTTTTTTCAATTTTGATTTCCTGTAATATTGTTTTTTTTTTTTTAATTTCTGTAGAGGAAGTGTTTATGTATTTGATTTGAATAGAACAAAATTTTGGATTTTAAAGGAAAAATATGTCGAATGTTCAACTGTAAAATTTATTCCGGATAGAAGAAATCAGGCATTAATTGGTACAAAATCTGGTGAATTAGTGCTGTTAGATACAAGTAAGTTTTTGGTGCAAATATTATTTAATTTATATTCATTAACTGACAGTAATGTTTAAAGTTAAATTGAATGGATACATCTCTATATAAAGGTTACTGAAATAACATATGTCGATCCTAATCAATATGATGTAATACGTGATGCGCTTTTGCCGGATCAAGTTTTTTTTGTCATAAAATGTCCCTTTTAGAGTTGTGTACCCGGACACTAGGGCGAATACCAGTAGATTGAAAAACTTTATAATATTAATCACATTCATATGTACCAGTTCGATTTTAAGAGTATTCAGATCAACAAATTCACTGTTTCTAGATGTTAAGGTGTGACAATTTGTTAATTCAAAGCGTTGACAGAAGCTGAATTTTTTTACCTTGTTTGATGTGGTAACTTTGTCCTCAATTGAAATCAAAATTAAATATTTGCATATAAGGTTCTTAAATCTATTTATTCATATCTCATTTAGATGGATGTACAGGGTAAATTTTAGCTTAAGTTATATGAGTGTAGCTATATTATACAATTATGTGTCTGATTTAGTTTGTGGTATAGTATTGCCTAGTTATATATTAATTTCTGTGTTGGCATACCGATTGATTTAGCATCTTTGTTTTTTTTCTTATTGAGCATAGCCTTCTTTATGGTTAACAAATTAAATAATAAACCTAATATTAAATTGGAGTTATATTTAACTAATAAATATTTTCAATTCTTAGATTCCGGTGTAATATATCATAGAGAAAAACCATTTATAAATAAAATTCTTCATATATCATTTCCGGATTTAAATACTGAATACTTCTTGGCAACAACAGCCACTGATGCCATAATATTTAATATAAATGATTTAAAACAGAAACAGAAATTGGAATATACTTTGCCAAATTTTTTCATCAGAAAATTATCATTTATTCCAAAATCTGATCAATTATTTGGTTGCTTTAATGATGATTCAATTCATATTTGGGAAAATTGTAATTTTAAATTGTTAAAACGTTTGTACCCAATTAAGTTGCAGGAGAAATATTTACGAAAAACCAAACAAATTGATTTAGATTTGATTGCAAACGATAATATAAATGATAATTATTTATTGATTGAAAATATTATAAAAGATTATTCAAAAGGACTATTAACTTCAATTTGTTTCTCACAAACAGGCCAATTTATGTGTATCTCAACATTAAATAATTATTTAATGTTAATTACTGTAACAACATGGCAAATAACAAAATTAATTTATTTAATAAATAATCAATTAATAAATTATTGTAAATTTTTAACAAAAGATAATTACGATAATAAATTATTATTAAGTGTAATTACATCGGAGAAAAATGTAATTATTTTGGAATTAAATGATTTAAGTGTTAAATCAATTGTACAACGAGGAAATACGTTTAAGTTTACCATTTCAAGAAATGGTAATATGCTGGCAATTTTACTTACAAGTGGTGAATTATTAATGTATAATTTAAATGTTTTATTAAATAAAATGAATGATCATAAGCGACAATTAAATGTTCTTAAAGATGATAATGAACAGTTAACTGATAGAAGGTTGGAAAATGTTAATGATGAGGTAAGTTGTCAAAGTTAGTAAATTATAGTTTTATTGTTTATATAAAATTAATGTTTTTTTTTAAAAAAAAAATAAAATGAGATCGCATCTATATTTACCAGTTGATACATTTCAATCATAAATTCACCAATCCACGTTGGACAAGCATGGTGTTTTAACTATATAATTCCATTTTCAAAGTTAACAATTAGTGATAGAATTTGGAGAGGTCTACGTCCTTTAGTGAAACATTAAACAGTCTGATAATGATGTTGACAATGATTGATAAGCGAGCAGACAATGAAATGAATGGTTCTATTTAACAAAGATTAATGGTAATTTAAGTTACCGAGCAGGACGATTGCAAAGCTCACAGCTCATTTATATTAATTTTATTTGGAAATGTATTGTAACATAAATGATGATAAACACTTTATATTTAAGTTTTAATGTTGTTCGTTCAGTGCATTCTATAATACATCCATGGAACATATATACGTCTATCACGTCTTCTTTAGATAATGAACATAACGTAGAATCTTTTAGAACAAATAGCCACATGCGATCACACTTGAAAGATGATGTGCTCACAGTTATCCAGGGCAGTAAATGTAAATGTAATATGTTCCTTAATGAAGCACTGATTTATGTTGCATATTGTCAGTCCATGCCTGAAATGCGGATGATTTTCAAAATTAAAAATCATACATTTTAATAAATTAATAATTATGAAAAATGTCTTTTCTATTTACAGATTCGCAAAACACTTTCCAGGCAACGTCTTACCAATATCTTAAAAGAATATGGTGAATATCCATCGAAATATCGTCCGTTAATATGGAAATCACTATTAGAATTACCACAAAATGCTGCCAGTTTTTTGGAACTATTAAGAAAGGATTTACATCCTGGCACCGATGATTATGATAAATTATATCCAATACGTGATATTTCGGCACTTAGAAATTTAAAACGTATGGTTTCTTGTCTCATCCATTGGTGCAAAGTATTTGGACAATGTGATTTTATACCAACATTTGTGTTTCCATTTTTGAATTTATATGGTAACGAATCATTAACCTGTTTCGAAACAATTGTCTCAATTATATTAAATCAATGTCAATTATGGTTTGAATTTGCACCATTAGAACCAATTAACTATTTAGGATTAATTGAAAATATTCTAACACATTTTGAACCAAATTTAATGAAATTTTATAAAAAACATAATTGCACAACAAAAACGTATGCGTGGTCAATGTTGAAAACTGCATTTACAGAAGTATTCGATGAAAAACAATGGTATCAATTATGGGATAATATAATTTCAAGTGAATCATATTTTCCAATATTTGCAATTGTTGCATATAATTGTGCACAAAAGGGGATTATAATGCGTTTGAAAAATATACATGAATTGGAACATTTCTTTGAAGATCAAAATAATATCGATATGAAAAAGTTTATTTCCAAAACGTATGAATTAATGGAGGTGTGTCCATTGAATTTACATCCAAAAAAATATATGAAACCATTTCAAAAATTATTACCAAATTATTATCAAAAATTTAATAATTTTCCAAAAATATTATCGAAAATAACAGTAAAGGAAACGAATAAATTAAAAGAAGAGAATAAAATTTTGAATCAAAAATTATTTGAATTAGAAAAAATTGAAATGATACAAGCTGATCGCTTAGAGGAGGCCAACATAGCCGAAGAACATGAGAAACGTTTAAAAGAGGTTGAGAAATTATATCAAGAAGTTTTGATACGTGAAGAGGAACGTGTTGCTTGTCAACGAAAACAATTAATTCTATATCAACGTGTTTTACGTCAACGTGAAAGTCAAATATTGGAAGAGACTAGGAATAGTGCACAGCGTCGTAATGTAATTATTCGTGAAAATGAATTAGACAATTTATTGAAGACAATTGAACGTGATGTAAGTGTAAATTGATTAATGTAAAATATTAATAATATATATTATAGGACTTTGGTTGAAGTTGTTATTATATCGGTGAAGAAAGTTTGATGTAATCATTCAATATGCAGATAGTTTCAGAAATGGTGTAATTTTGTACTTTAATTTTAATCGAAGTTGACCATTTCCAATCCAATAAATTAAAATTTGATTGACTAAATTTCATTGTGGTATTGTCGTGGAACGCCTTGATTTGAAATAGTGTTTTGTTCGGTGAGGGCACGTTCACCAAATTGAATTTTGACGATTTGATGTAGTTTAGCACCGCCAACATAAAATTTCGTTAGTTTTCCTTTTGTAAAACTCAAACCAAACCTAAATCTATATCAAACAAATCCTCTCTATTGTGACGCGTAAATTAACCCGTCTACAGATATTAATTTAACCCGTCGTTATTCCGTTATTGTTCTTCATCGCCCAGTAAGACTAAGCTATAGTTCCTGGATGCGTCTTTAATTATATTCACGTTATATTTTTCTAGCATTATTTTAAAGACTTTGATTTTTTTTTTGTATTTATAGCGAATACGAGAAGATACAAATTTATTAATTGCTGAAGAAGATTTAAAAATTAGAGAAATGGATATATTGGTTAAAAAGTATCAAAATAAAGATACAGAAATTGGAAATGAGTCGTTAAATTCTCGTTATAGAAATGCAGCGGATAAATTACAATCAGAAAAATCAAAATTTACAAATGAACTAGAAAAGGTAAAATTTTAAAATGTATATGTTTTTTTTTTCATTTGCATGATTATCTACACAAATGCGTTCGCTATCCCATTAATTCACAGGAAATTATCGTTTCGAACTGACAATGGTAAACTTTAGGGGTTCTAATGTTCTAGCCAAAATCTGAGTTGAGTTCACATGGCAATACAAATATAGATAACAGATTTGAAAACACTAAATATACATGCACTGTCAATACGAGTGTAAATAACGGATGCGACTTAGCGTGATGTTTAACTATAGTTAATTTCTGAACTTCACGATTGTTTTTGTACTTGGTGATTATGCTATGAATAGGTGGTTTCGTGTTTTAGATTTGGTTCGTTATTATGTTTGATTTTTATGAATTGGTGAATAATCCAAGGAATAATCTCTGTTTTATGTAAATTTAATATTCATTTTCAAATGAAGTCTAATTTCGTGAATATAATAATTTAATTTTAAAATAAAATAATAACTTCGGCAGAATTTAGAAATTACCTTTTTTTTTAACAGATTAAGAAATATAAGTTAAAACCTAAATACAACACAAAAGATATATCCACAAAAATAAAAGAAATCGAGAATATGATTCAACAAAATCAAGAGGAGTTAACGAATATCATTACAAGCAATGTTAAGACAACAGAAAAACGGAACAAAATTAAAGTAAGCATTAAAAAAATATATTTTCTTTATGCAGCTATACCTCATCTAGATCTAGCCGATTCTTGCCATGCACCTCATACTTTACTTTATTCATACTTACTCTCTACAACGTATATATATATTTTTTTTTGCATTTCTTAATCCTTTTATTCTATTATTATTTCAGAAGGCAGAATAGAATCTACTTTTCATTGGCATAATGCACGTGCTGCTCAGATTGAATGATTTTTTTTGTACTGTGTTTACACAGCATACTTTTTATTCTTAATACATCTAAGGCAGAATGGAATCTACATTTCATTGTACTCTGTGTACGTACCATATTTGTTTATTAGTCTGTCGGCAATGTTTAATTCCACCTACACCATTTACACTCTACTACGCAATACTATTACTTTGTACTCTTCTTTATAACTTCTGCTCCCCTAGTGTTTCTGGAGAATATATAATTCAGCACTAAATATTACATGTTTCATCGGTCTCACACTTTTTGTTTGTACTCTTCGTACACAACACACTTTCTTAGTGTTTCGACAAAGTTAAATTTTATTGCCGGTCTATCTTGATCACATACTTTTTATTTTTACCATTCTTAATACTTTCTAGAGCATACTTGTATTTTTGAAAAAGATATTTTAATTTATTTTAAATTATCGTTAGCGTATATAGTTGACCCCTCAGTACCCATAAACGCAATCGTTTTTATATTTCGTTGCTAGTCATATCGAAGTGACGATGAAACGCGACCGAATTCATATTAGGATTAAAATTAGAAAAAATATTATGTTAATCTGAAATATAAACAGTATCTAGGATTGAGTGATCGATATCAATCATATACACGTTATAATACGACTATACGCTATTAAATATATAAATGATTATTAGTGTCCAAGAAGAAAGAAATAATATTATTTTTCAATTTATAGGAACTGGAACAAAGAATATACAACCTGGCAAATAAAGTGCAGAAACTTCTAAAATACGAATAGAGGTAAGTACGACTTTAATTACATTATGTACATTCAATTTTGTTCATTTATATATGAATTCTTCAAAAATTATATTTATATCAATTAATCATTTACTATTTTTGAAATTAAAATACCGATGTTTAAAATATGATACTGTTTGAATCAATCATCAGCCCTGAATAATTGTTATATAAAATTCTCTGTATCAATCTGATTTGCATCAAAGCGGTTCACTTTTTAAATTTTTTGAACAGACACAATGACCCGAAAATTGTCTCTGTTCTATATTTACATTTTCCTTCAATAGTTACATAATTACCACCTTTGTGGTTGACACGCAATAGTCAACCACAAAGGTGCTACATTTTATAAATGACCATTGTTAAATTTCTTGATTACCTTATATGGACACTCCGAATTTAGCAAACGAATTGCATTTACTTTTTTGTTCTTAATATTTTTTTTTTTCATTTTCTGCACTGCACTTTTAAGTACTAGAAATTTTCCAACACGCTGGGATTGCTTGTGTTGCGTCATGAATAGATGTTCTAAATAATATTGCAAATAATGGAAGTAAAGTCTTCACAGTTTCTTTCAACTTTTTTTTTCACAAACTTAACAAATTAATCTAATAGTGTTTTATTCATTTGTTCAATAACACCATCCGATTGTGGTCTCAGTGCTATTGTTCAAATAATCTTAATTTTCCATTATTTTCATTAGATAGTTCGTTCTTGAATTATAAATATGGAATGGAAGAAGAAGTAGAAGATCTGTAAATCACATTGCTCATGGAAGACGATCATGTGCTATACCAGAATGTTGTTGAAAAAAAAAATGTTGAGATTAATGAACTTAATGCAGAACAATGGTGCAAACTAACATTAACATTGAATGAGCTAGATTTTCAATGTTTAGTTTGGATACATATATTTGATAGCATTGACATATAGTTTACGAACAGTTTGACGTTATAATTGCCGTGAACTCAGTTTCATACGTTCCATGTGTTGAGCAAATATTTAAGATATTATTTAGTAAATTTGTTAACAATTTCAAAACCGATATATCAATCTGAAGGGTACATTTGTATGACAATATGGACCAACTATTTCGTTGTATATTTTCATGTCATTTTCGGCTTTGTGTGAATTACCTGTATTGATGAAGGAATCGTAGAATTGGATTTGATCTAGAAATCTATCGTTATGGATATTCTTCGTTACTTCCACACTTGTATGTATTGTGATCAAGTTACCGGTGACATCGAGTGGAGGTAGTTTCATCGAAGATAAACGGTCTCTCCATCCGTCACAGTATGTTACGCAGTTAAAATATCACGATTGTTGAATACAGGTTGCTTGTATGATGTATTAACATTAGAGATACATTTCAAAAGTCATCTTTGCTTCAAATACCAAACACAGATGAGTAAATTATACATCACGTGTCTCCTCTGAAGACGTGCTGCGATTTAAATTGTAATAGAAAATTAGGATAATTTTGAGACAACTTTTAAGAAAAGACATGTACATATTTTATTTTAAATTTTATATTATTAATTTTATTGCATTTTATGTGAGTTATATAAATATTAGTGATAATGTCTATAAGTTTGTGAAAAAATTAATTAATTCGAATAATGGTTTCACTTTTAATTTTGAATGTCTCCTTACTTTGCGATTGTATATTTTAATTATTTTTTTGTACTGGTTTTTTTTTCTGTTAATTTTAACGTAATATTTAATATTATTAATTTTTAACTATTTGACATCAAAAATAAATTAAATGTACATATTATTATAAATTGTGATCTCTCTACTATATATTTAAATATTAATTAATTAATTAATTACATAAAAATAATACATTTATATTTGATAAGACAATAAATTGTTTATTGGTCTGTTAAACTTCGTTTTAAAACAGCCTCTAAATCTTCATCGAATGTATCGGCTGAATAATCCTTGGCAAACTTTTTTGTCGTATTTGAATCTTCTTTCCTTGATGTATCATTAAAACAGTCGAACGTTGCAAAATCTTGTTGAATTTCATTCTTTATTGGTTTATTCATTGTTGAGGGTGTAATACCATTTGTTGTATTTTTTATATTTTTCATTTTATTATTACTAAATTTATTATTATTATTGTTATTATTATTATTATTACTATTTTTATTATTTATATTTGTTGTTATGTCCATTTTTGAAAATTCATCTTCAAAATTATCATTAAAATCGGATTCAAAGTCTTTTATTGACGTTACCGTTGCATACTTGCCACCATCACCAAATGCATCAATTACGTCAATTTTTTTATTTTTATTATTATTTTTATTGAAATTATCATTAAATGCATTAAAGAAATCATCTGTATTACAATCATTACCGTTTTCATCATCATTATCATTGTCAATCACATTGTCGTCGAATACTTTTTCAAATTTTAAATTTAATTTATTATTATAATTAGACGAATTATTGTTATTTATGGTTTTTATTACATTATTGTTATTGTTATTATTATTATTATTATTATTATTAATATTATTATTTATATTATTTAATGGTAAATCAAACGGAGGAAATAAATCTGTAACTATAGTAAATTATTAAATAATAATAGAGTAATAAATAGATAACAGATAGTTAGTTAATGTAAAATATGGTCGATCATTGAATTTAAAGTCAATGGCGCATTGAGCGACATTACTATGGTAATTTGCCGTTTCTAATATGCATTTTTGTAACATCAAATGAGAATATTATATAATTGAAATTTACCAACTGGAAAATATAGATTCAAACATAAGTGTCCAGTAGTTACACATTCGAAAATTTCAGTAGAGTGGTGCATAAAGCCGTATAGTTGCTACCTAATTTTTTCTGTGACATGCTTTTTTCAGCCAGTCGACATACACGACATTAATGCACACGCCATTACTGATATAGATTTAGTTACCGGTGATACTCCGTGAAGGTAAAGATGGATAGCATAACCTCGATGATAGTCACCAAATAAGAATATACGTAGGCACAATAGATTGTTTTTTCTGCCTTTAGCTGATACACAGAAAACATTTCACTATTAAATATAATACGAATTAAATGGAAAAGATAAAATGGGATATTCTAGAACCAATTGTAACAGTTAACCAGTAAATGATTATGTAGTAAATTTGTCTTTAAACCGGGCAAAAAAAGATCAATACACATTCATTTGATAACAACTGTATGTGCATAAAAGATACGTTTTTTCTGAGAATGTTGTACTATGCTGATTACACACGACTACGGTTCATTTGATGAGTTTTAGTAGCCATGTAAAAAAAAAATTAAATTAAAAATACCAATACCGTTCCTTGATGCCACAAAACATACAAAAAAAAAACGAATTTATTGCGTGTTGTTACAAATAATTATATCTACATAGTGAACCATTTAAGGAAGTTAGTAAATTTATGGTCATATTGAAAACTGCTTGTTGGACGCTTTTGCAACATTAACAAAGTCTATACAATTGATATCATACTCGTATGTCTGTCATTAGGATATAATGTTCTCCAATATTCAGATGATAATAAATAAATGCAGATTCTGAGTACCATATACGAATGAATATAAGAAAAATTATACAAAATATTTTTTTTTTTAATGCAAAGTATGTATTTTTGGCGTGTGCTGTGTTTGATTGATCAATGTCTCGGATAAACTGCCATTTGGACGTATGTCCTACTTTTTGATGAGATCATAATTAGGCCGTGTTTTCTTAGTGATTTTATATTTAATCAAATTCTTGTAACTGGATTGACCTGACTAAAAACGACAATGGATATATATATATATATATGTGTTTATATGTCCGTTCTTCCAACGAACCCATTGCACTCAATTTCAAATTACCGAATACCCACAATAAAATTACTCTATGCCTTGCTCCACAAAACGTCTGAAAAACTTATTATTGCAACATTTAAGACTTCTTTATCTTCTGATGGATTAGTTGAGAATCAAAATAGTCTTATGTTTATTTATGAAAATTGTTTCATTTTATTCGATATCAAATATTCCGCCTTAAATTCAATATTCGCGCCTTCAATGTTACAAACATCTTCGGGTGAAAAACGGCGCTCAATAAATCCTGAATTATATGCATATATTATAACACTAAATATATATGAAAGAAATTCAGCAAAAACACTAATTTTTTAGATAACGGAGCACATTAATCTAGTCATCAGTTAGCGCCGATCTAAATCCTAACGTAACACAAATTACAGCACCTCTCTCTTTGTATACCAATTACAATCTTGTACATTTTATATTTATTCTCATAGTTCTTTGGTTACATATGACTATAGTTCTACATAAAGAAATTATCCTTAACACATATTATACCTTGTTATTCTAACATTCATGGAAGTGTAGATGTTACGTTTGCTTGTGTGACTACGAATTGAAATGGACAAAAATAATTGAAAAGCAGCAAAGATTTGTAGGATCAATTAGCATCCTTTATAGGCATTGGCAAATTGCAATTGTAAATGTAAGTCAGATCTTGATTAGGGTTTTAGATCTTCGATAATAATAATACATGACAATTTCAATTCTAGTTTTTTGTTTTTAATAAAAGGAGAAAATTTCTTATTTGATAATAGAGAATGCTATAGACTTCATTGAATGTTTGATACTAAATTTATCGAAACCTTTAAATTAAATATTGAAACTAAAACACCTATAATGTCTGTTATTCTGGAGATTCCTGTTCGAGGGCAATAAATTCTGAGAGAAAAATTAGGTCGGCCAACAGATAACTTAAAATTGTGTACAACCCGACCATAAATAAATTATCCAAATTTGATTTTGACTTTGAGCACAGAATTGAAATAACTTGTTTTGACAATATTTTGTTTTGTAATTGAAAAAATAATGCACCTTGAATGTTCTAGACCCAATTAATGTATCACATCTGTAAAACAGATAGCAATTTATGAAGTTACAAAACATTTGGATACAATTGCCTGGACAAAGAATTTAAACGTCGATAACACAATAGGTTAGGGTTTATTTTAATTTATTATTACTTTCTGTAAAAAAAAAAAATTGTAATTATTATCATTCATTACCTTCAATATCTTTATCCGCGAATGGATCCTGAATACTAAATGGATCTTCATATCGATAATCTTTAAAGGGGTCCTCGACAAAATCAACGGTTTTTTGAGTCTATACATGATAATATAATTGAGAAAATTATAAAAATTTAATTAAACAAAATAAATAAATTACGATAATGAAAAATAATAAATCGAAAAAAAAAAAAAACAAATGTAAACCAAAATGTTTAATATTTTAGAAAGATTGTGTGCAGAAATTGGTTAATAAATAAAAAACAAAAAAAAAAACCCAAAATAAAATATAATATTGTGTTAAATTAAAATTTAAAATAAGCATACATGCAACGAAAAAAAAAAAGAATTAATCTTAAATTAACTGAATTATTGTAATGCCACTCGTACATTTTTTTGATAAATATATAAATGGGTAACGTTTAGTTGCTCCCCCCATTAAAATTAAAAGTTGGAAAATACACCCCCAGATTATCTTACTCTTAAGTTTCATTCTAGTAACAAACAATGTATATTGAGATATGTAAAACTGACGTAAGTTGCAAATAATTTATACGTTCAAGCATTTACCATTTACTGATCGTATCGTAAAAATTGTACAAAATATTGATGTCGATAATATTACTAGCTCAGATATGACCACATGATAGTCTAGTGTGCATCATCGTTTCTCAAACACGTCAAATTAATTGGGAGATCATGTGCTGGCGTATACTTCATTAACACTTGCAAGTACATAGTACAAGCATCAACGAATATCCGCCTACTACGTTTACGTTTCCACACGTTTTATCACCGGTAAAAACAGTGACGTAAACAATTTTTTAAACATATGTTTTTAATTTTAACAATACAATTGAAAAATTGTACTACCAAATGCACCAAGTGCACAATGAAATTGATTTAAAAACTAAGAATCATATTGATCGATCCAATTACACCATAAACCCTGCACAATAAACAGTTCGTCTTATCTAAGAGTTGTTTGAAGTCCTTTTTGGTTGTTTTTGTTTTTCTTTGAAAATGCATGCAATAATTGTCCGAAATGTTTATATATTAAAAAAAAAATTATAATTAACTAAAAATTAAAGTCAGCATAATAAGTCTATTGGATTCCACTGCATGATGTTGGTCATCCAAAATTTTAGCACTTACGTTTAATTTATAATTTGAAACTTATACAGGTAAAATAACATTCGGTTGTCTAATGTGCGGTTGCTGTTGATTTTGATGTAGCTCTATATTCTTCATATTATATGTTTTGTTGATTAAAAACAGTTTTTTCATATTTACATGAACGGATTTGATGATGCGATTGTCTCAGATTAGGAATTTTGTCCGTATATCAGTTGTTATTGAGTTATAAGATGAGGACTGACGTAACTTGACTTTATATATATATATAGATTTTTTTTTTCATTTTAATTTATTAACGGTTAGTTTAGAATAATCGATAGTACGTACAAGAATATCTCACATTACTTGTGTGAGGATGAACAAACACAATATTATGTGTACTACTATTTGTCGACGGAATAGCAAATTATATTATATATTAATTTTATAAAAAATATTATAGTCACATATAAGAAATGACTCACTGGTGCTATTTACTGTTCTTTGATACTATAGAATTATCGAATCTCTTATCTACAGTTCACTAATATATATATATATATATATATATATATATATATGACCTCACAATATAAACTACATTATACGTTTGGTTGAAATTAAAGCCATTCTCTCATGTGTAGGTCACGGGGTCCATCTCACGATGTAGGCTAAACTGATTATATCATAGTTAAGAGTTAAACTTTCTAGTTTCCATAAAAAAGTACGTAATTACTGGTAATATGGTGCGGTCAGTCGGTATCTATGTGTCACACGACCTATATACCACCGTTGGCAACTGATTTATTGATCAATTGATATTTTGTTTGCCATAAAAAAAGTACATGATTACTTCTAATTATAGTTCCGTCAGTCGGTATCTATGTGTTACACAACAGATATACCACCGTTGGCAACTGCTTTATTGATCAATGGCTATTTTGTTTGTCATAAAAAAAGTACGTAATTACTGTGCTAATATGGTGCCGTCAGTCGGTATCTATGTGTTACACGACATATATACACCGTTGGCAACTGATATACCACCGTTGGTAACTGATATACCACCGTTGGTAACTGATTTATTGATCAATCGATATTTTGTTTGTCTATTTTAATGTTTCGACCTCATTTCATTGTGGTTGTTTATTAAAATTTTCATTCTTGGTATATACACATTAAAGACGTGTGTAACGGACGGTGTGTTATCAGTGTTCAGCAAAGACATAAACCGTGTGTTATGCTAAAATGATTTTTTGCATGTGATAAATTTACAAGTAATTTATTTATTACAATTTTTTTTTTTTTCAATTTGAATTAATTTAATTTTAATTAACCATAGCAAGAATATGAAATAACAAAAAAAAAAAAGAAGGTATATTCGAATTATTAACTAATATAAACAAATTATTGTTATGGAAAAATATATACAAGTTGATCATCCATCGATCGGTTTGCGAATAATTATTTCAAAACAGATAAAATTTGTATGCTTTTTAATTATTTATTATGTATTCATATTTAATTGGTTTTAATTGAAAATCTCGGTAGTATAATACTAGAACATTTAGCTAGATATGATAATTGTAGTTTTTTTTTTAAATTTTAATAAAATATAACAGTTCGATATAAGGGTGCAATTTTGCATGTTACGAGATTGAAAGTAATAATCATACTGAAAATGATTAATTAATTATAATTAGTATGCCCTATAATACTTATGTTTGTTTTAAATCAGTTTTTTAAATTGTCAACAGTTGTCTGGGGGGAACAACAGATATACAAATTTTAAATTAATTGTATAATTGACATGTTTTGTTGTATTGTTGTATTTGATTGATATTTTGAAAATTTAAATCATTAGCCCCCGTGTTTAATGTTTGCGACTATAATTTATCAATTGGCAATTTAATAGTGTCATACATGTGCATTGATTGTGTTAGTTCCGTTTTTAAAATTACATTGAAATTATTATGTGGACCTAGTGATTCGTTTGCAGAGGAACTATCTCAACCCAACAATTAAGTTTTAAATAGAAACTATAAACTACTTTTAATATAAGTTAGAAATAAAATGGAAATAAAGACCAATTTAACGGTTACAATAATTATTTTTAACAACCAATTTCATTAATGTTACAAAATGTCGATCATGAATTTGTTACATCAATTATTAGTATACGGACGACACTCTCATAATAAACAGAAATTTATAATTTCTCTAATTACTGTACACGATATAAACTTACATTAAATTAGTATTTTTATTAAATATATTTATAATAATATCATTTTTTAATAATAAAGCCAACATTAATTTTTTTTTTTTTTTTGTAATTATACATTTATAATATTAATTGCAATTCTAATTAATTAATTATTAGTTTTCATCATATGCTATATTTTGTTTGTTTTTAGTTTAATTTGTTTTCTTTTTACGGGGTGGATGGGGGTAATAAACTTTTAATTATTTATTAACTTTTTTTTATTATAATATTTTATTAATGATTTTATCTATCAAAATGAAATTTATGTTAGTAATTTTAATAAAATGAAGTTACACTGAGTTACAGTTGTGTTCACTGGAAAATTACAAGAAAATAAATGATTGTTAGTCGGTTAAATTTAAAATTTTTAAATTGTAACAAACAAACACATGCAAAAAAAAAAAAAAAATATATATCATTCATCGAGCGAGTTTACAAATGTTGGATTTAACAGTCAGTTTAATTAAATCTTTAATTCATCTAAAAAAAAATTTTTGTAATAACATTTTTAAGTACAACAATTAAAAATAGAATGAATTTCATATTAAATTTCTAATCTATATCGGTGATGGTGTGTCAAATGTTAACTCGTAACTCTCGAAAACATCTGAAAAAACAATGTTGATCTATTACGGATAGTCTAGTTTTCATCAAATCATCATACAAACATGTCACACAATCACACATCATCACAGAATCGAAATATATTATGATTCTCGATTGTATCTTATGGGAAAGGTAAATATAGATTTTGAGCAACCTTAAAATGTTAACACCCACTCTATACGTTCTGCATTTTGTAATAATAACAATAAATTATTATTTACGGAGTAAAATCTATATGTCCTTCTGACAAATTTTTATGGATGATTATATACATATATTATGTCGATACAACTAAGTTTTGAAATTGATCAATGAAGAGCACGGAACGGTTATTTTTTACCAAGGACTATCTCAAATAATACTTACTTTTCATTATGTAATTCATTTGTCATTCAATCAAATGATAACGAATGGATGTACAATTTGAAATGCAACGAAAAAAATATTAAGGGATCGGATTTAGATTTATTCTCAAATGGTTAAACAAATACGAACAGGGTTCAGTTGGATAGTTTTTATAGGATGACAGGTTATGTTTCCAAAAGTCAAAACTAATGAAGATTAATTGATTTGTCGATGACAAGGCGTCATGTAGTCAATAATGCATAAATAGAAAAGATACAGAACAGTTATTTGACGATATACGGTAATAGTATTACTAAAAAAGATATGTCGAATTGTGTGTACAAAAGGTGAGCGATCAAATGTTGGCCGGATGCTGAATAATGATATGACAGTTAATACAAATTTGGTAAAAATGTCAAATTTCGTATTTTTTTTTAATCAAATTTTTTATCAGTTCTGTTATGTTATGTAGTGATGCAATTCATGTCACAAATCCAAGTATTTGTCAATCAAATGTTTTAGACACATATTAAAATTGGTCAAAAACTAGGTAAAACAACAAATGCATATTTGTCGGGCTGTCGTGGAGAGCGATGGTGCACAAAATTATCAGATGAGAAAAATTTAATTAGATATCGCAGGGATAGAATCTGTTCAGATATTTGTGATCAATAACGATCATTTGATGACCACCCTGTGCTCCCACAAACAGAAAAGTTTGAAATGATGATTGATATGCTGAATTGATATGGCATAGTTCCGTTAGTTTGATAACGTTTAAAATAATCAATATTATTAATCCATCAGATTAATCAGTATTTTGAAAGAAAAAAATGTAATCAATCATTTGGCATTATTGATTATGACTACTATGCACTATACTACTTTAAGGTTTTAATTCTATGTTGAAATTTGTGGTGATACTAAGTTCTAAGTTATGTTTAATAATCAACTATTTCACAATATTAGAATTTAAATCAAATTTATTATATTATTTTGTATATTTTATTAGATAAAACCCATAATTCTTGATTGTTATCAAGTTTGCTTGTACTACAATATAAACGTATGACATACAAAAATAATTAACCCCTACAATATTTCTTAAATATTATTAATACCTACCATGCGGGTATTATAACTAACAAGTGATATTAAAAATCAATGAATTTATTTCTTTTAGAAAAAATATTTTTTTTTTAAATATCATGCAATAGAAAAATAAAGCAATTACTTATCTTAACAGAGTATGCATACATTAGCAACTATTAGAAACTATTATAAACTATAATCCAATTCATAGACTTTATAGGTTGATTTAAATACATTTAACTTAAATATATTAGTTCTGATATAATACTATTCTAAATTCTACAATAATAGCATTCTTGCAAGACTTTATAACAGTTTTCCCATAGTACCAAAAATATTTACAGTGAACCTTTTTATTGATTGATTAGTAATAGTATAATAAATATAAGCATAATGTGTCAATTAGTTAATATTATGGTAAATGCATTCATATATAGTAATAACATTAATTTAGTCGACTACTTAAATATAATCGTGCACTTTACTAATATGTAGACTTTTCTACATCTCTGTTAATTGTACACTATTTATCTCCTTTATACTTTTTTTTATTTTAAATTAAAAGAATAATTATAGTTAATAATTGCAGAAAGCTTCACATATCTCATTTATTTCTTTAATACTACATTATATAACAAGTGAAATTTTAGACGTTTTAAAGATATTCAAAACAAAAAAAAAAAAAACAAAAGTAATATTAACAATAGAAAAAAATACATGCATTTTATAAATTTTTTTTAAAAAAATTTTAATCAACTATTTCCACATACTAATCTTGTATTACATTTTACTAACCTTGCTTTCATCAAAACCTCCGAAATCAGCAAAACCACTGGATGACGAGTTAAATTCAGGTGATGCTTCAAATTTTACAGGTGTTGGTCCCTTTACAAAATGGAAATAATAAATTGTTTTAATTTTACTATGCCTTGTTATAAATACAATTGACTGTTGCAATTACGAGATACGTTGAACGCAATTTAGGTGCGGTAACATTTACCATATATATTATTGGAGCGTTTGTTTTGATAAAAATAAATTACACGAATCGAAGGCATATTCGTTATTAAGATCGTCATACTAATAATAGTGTTAAATTACACCTATATTGTCCCTACCAATTACCCTAAAATTATTAAGTACAGAAAATACATGACTATATGACATGAAGTCGCCTAAATTGAACTATTTCGAGTTACATGTAGACCAGATAGAAAGAGTATTGATAAGATTTAAATTGTGTGGAACATCCATTTACAATCGACATATTACTACTATATACAGTTCTGATAGTTTATACAAAATTATACACAAAACTTAGGTGAAAAAAGTGGACCACAAACGTTTTACCGCACAGTTAGTTCAACGCGCAAATTATTTTCACAATGAAAAATCATTATAACTGGTTTCTATTAACAGCAACCGCAACAGCGACTATTTACCTCTCCGTACAGAAACACAGTCTAATCTTTGTTATGTAACATTAAATATCAAACCCAATCTCAAATGTCGTTGATTAAATGTCAAATAAAATTACCTCCGTATCATCAAACAAATATAAATGTTTTTGTTCCAGTTGAGTGGTAACTGCACAATAATTTGATATAATGCTAAAATTGTAATGATTTTGAGCAATTGATAGAAGATTTAGAAATCTAATAGTTCTGCTGAGGAATATGTGAAATAAAATAAAGTTATCATAGTTGTCAATTATAGTAGACTGCTAGACTAACGTCTATGCTACTCAACTAATCTTTATCAAAATCTAACATTTATAATTGATTCTATACAGTTCCCATGCGGTACAATCTCAACCATTATAGTTAACATTTGATGTTACTTTAATATTAATAATGGCCAATTTAACATTCTAGTGTTGCCTTTTCTTACACTCTTATGACAAGTGTCCATTACTGAATTCTACCTTAACCCCAATATCGTTATTCTAATTTTTCCGTTGCTACCGCATAGAGCAAAAAACAAAATCGAAGTCTTCTTGAATTATTATTTTGTGATGTATTTAAAAAAAAAAAAAAAAACCTGTAATGGTCTCGGTGGAGCAGGTCTTGGTGGTGGTTGTTTTGCCTTTTTCGGTGGTAATTGTGGACTTGGTGACTCTGGTCTTGGTGGTGGTCCAGTTTTTTGTTGTATACCACTCATTGGACTTACAATTTGACTAGATGATGTTGGTGCATGTAATATTGCAAATGGATCACTTCCAAATTCATCTTTAGCTGTCTAATTTTTTTGTAATTAGAATTAATAAAAAAAAAAAATTATTTTAAATAAAATATCAATACAACATTTTCTCAAATATTTAACAAAAAAAAAAAAAAAAACTTTTACTTACATCATGTTTGGTATCTTCAAATGTTGTAGATGTAGCTGCAAATGGATCATTTGGTTTTGTTTTTTGCGAAAAATTTGTTGTAAATGAATCATCAAAACCACCACCACTAGCAGAAATAGATGATGAATTAAAATGATCATCAAAGGCAGTTGTAGCAGTATTCGTAGTAGTAGAAGAATTTGGTGTAAAACCACTAAATGGTGTAGCAACAGAATGAAATGAATCTGAGCCAAAACCATTACTACCGACATATTGATTTTTTGATGTTTTTTCTTTAAATGGATCATTTTTTGGTGTCTAAAATATCATCAAATTAATGAAAATGAAAAAAAAAAAATTTTGATATAAATGAAAACATTAGATTCGATTTAATTACATCTTCTAATGCTTGACGTGCTTCTCTAAAGTCTGGATCAAGTTTTAATGAATAATCATAAACTAATGATGGATCATTATTTTGTATTGCTTCCTTACACATAATTAATGCATCATTCAATTGTCGTTGACTTTCATGTAATTGTGTGACCATAGCTTTAATCTGTGTATATATTTTATGATTGTTTGTTGTTTTTTTTTTTTTATTTTTTTGTTTTAAATTATTTTACAAAACTTACTTGACAAATTTGTAATTGTGTATCCTGTAATTTTGTTGTAAGTTTATCCAATTCATTTCTATTTGCATCGTAGTCCTTTTCCAATGCAGATTCTTCGTCTTTTAATTTTTGTAATTCACCACGTCTTGAATCCAATTCGGTTTCTTGTTCTTTAATGGTGTCTTCTTGTTTTTGACATTGATCACGAATTTTATTAACCTATTTTTTTTTTTTTTTTCAATTAATTTTATTTATAATTATAATAAAATATGCATAGAATAAAATTGAATTTATATTATTATTGAAATTAAAAAATAATTCTAATTAAAATAGACAAACCTGACTGTGTGTTATGTCAATTTCTTGATTTACTCTAGCTAAAGAATCATCTACTTCTTTTCGCTTAGTTATCGACAATTAAATTATAAAAAAAATCATTCCCATAAAAAGCAATAGATGAAAATTAATGAACCAAATCCATATGTTTATTTATATATATTTAATTACCGGAAAAAAAAAATAAATTAAAATAATAAGCCATGCAGATAATTGAGATGAAAATGAATATAATAAAAAGAAAATCTATTAGAAAATTAAAACTTTTCTTTATTAGTACATACCAGGATTTTATACACCGTTAAAATTTTTCAAGCAAATTATAACAATTAAGCTTAATAATTAATTAATTAAAAAAGATAAACTTACTTAATAAAATACAATAGAAATCATGAATGCGAATAGAATAGTGTGTATGTACAGCTTTTTAAAATCAACACAGCATAGTTTAATAGATTTTAATATGAAACTTTTAAATTGATTTTTATATTTTGAAATTATTATTAAAAAATTCATTTAATTTGAATATTGGTTATTGTAATACTAAGTATAGAAGGGGGTTTAACATCTTTAAGATTTGCTGAATACTTAACATGTACACATAATCCCCACCATGACAAAAATAATTAATTTGTTGGTAAAAAATGTACAGTAATTAATAAAGAATCAAACGGAAAGAACACCTCGGGTGTGTTGACATCATGCATAAATGCGGGGTCAATTCTTTGGTTTTATTTACTGGAATTAAGAATAACTTTGAAGTGAAAATTTACAACTTAACTGATCGTGACATTACTTATTCGTTATTACATCCACATATGGTTACTAAATTAATAAAGAATTAATGTGTTTTGAAGTGGGGCTAGTGTTTTACCTTGAAATGTAATAGGTCTATGATATGTACAATAATCAATCTCCATCATCTGATGAATGTGTAAATTTATTGTATATTAAAAATGTAAAAATATATAATTACGAAATGAAACGGAATTAATTGAACAATCAAAATGGCCTGTACTCGTATGAATATGAATTTATAAACATATTAAACTACAGTATTATATTCTACAATGTGAATTTTAACTAGGCATACATTCTTGAAAAATATTAAAATCTATAAATGGCAATTTTAAATCTACGTGTTTCCTTTTTTTTTTTTTGATTATTTTTAAATTACTTCTCTCGATAAATTAACATTTTTTTAAAATAACTAATAATCGTTTTCTTTTTTTTTTTAAAAAAAACATGTTTAGTTTATAAAAAAATCACCAATAAAATAATCAAAAAGAGAAATATAAACATACCAATGTTAAATATCCTTTAAAATTAAAAATTTAATTTGATATTCTTATTTTACGAGGACGGCTTGACAATGATGAGGATAAAAATAACAAAATAAAACAAAGAACATTAGCTACTCGATACACTTTTTACAACGATAGAATCTACTTTTTTAATCTGTTCGAAATAGTGTAGTTAAGATTTATTGATGTCTGCGAAATATACGTTGGTTGCACATCAATAAGACATATTTGATCCCAAATCTATTTTCATGCAAGAAATTGTTTCCATGTTCGGAAAGAGGAAAAAGTCGCGATCGGTGCCAACTTTAGAAAATACGCTAGATGAGAAAGCATTTTTGTAAGTTAATTCGTGTAATTTTACAATATGGTAATTGCGTGAGTTGGTGCAATTTCCGGATAAAAAAAAAAACACATCATTGTTTCTTAATTTCTCCTTTCAAACGTTATATATCGGTTATTATTTGCATATTCTAAATAGTCAATGACTATTACATTCCATATGCATTTCAGAAAATAGAGGTCATAATCTTTACTGTCGATGCAACATACCGTTTTTGCTTTTGGTGCACTTCCATTAGATTCTAATCACTAATTTGACTGTATAGTCGTGCATTCATGTTTTATCAAAAGTAATGAATCGGCGTAAAAATTATTTCTAATTATGTGTCAACATCTCCTAACGACATTGTGAAGTGGTCACACGATGCTGATAGCAAATGTTTATGTAAGATATTTTAAACACGTACATATGAAATTTTAAACATATCAATTATGTCATTTATATTCAATCAACGTGAACATTTAACACGATGAATTTTATCGAATAACTTCTTCAGTATTTCAACTCTTTTAAATGATCTGGTTAAATGATGGTAGTGATATTTTAAATGTGCGACCACAATAAAATATCAGTAGAACATTTATGAAGCATTTTAATTGACGGGAGCGTGCAGCCCGAATACCATTTATTAAACTCTGTTTGTTTTTTTCACATAAAAACAAATGTATTTAATAAAACACTCGGGATTCACTTTTTTCCATTATAATAAATAAAAGCATATTATGTTTGTCTTTGCTTTAAAAGGAGGTTGTCAAAACAATATGAATTGCCATATCTGATTGATATTTTGCATATAACCTTTTAAATATAATGCCCAATGTGAAAAATATAATCGTTTTAGGGTGATACCTTAATATTTTTACCTTCATCAAAAACCACCTCTCGTATATACGATATTCTCAATAGATTAAACATTAAAATGAAAAAAAAAAAAAAAAAATAATAAAATATTGCAAAATGTGCAAATGAAAAAAAGGAAAAAAGAAAAGAAAAAAATAAAAAAAACCCTTTAAATTAAATATTTGTTACCTGATTTTTTAAATCATCTAGTCGTTTCTGTGCTTCACCTTTTTGATTTTCAAGTTGTTTTAATGTAGCAGCCAAAGTATCAAGTTCACTCTTAATTACAAAAAAAAAAAAATAAAATAAAATATATAAAAAATTAGTAAATTAAATTAAACCAAAAATTTAACAAAAAAAAAAAAAAACTAATTAAAAACTGTCTACCTGTAATGATCTAATTTCTCCAGTTTTAATCCGTATATCAGCTTCTTTTTGTGCAAAATCCGTTTCTAATAATCGTCTCTCTTTTGACAACTCTTCAATTTCCTTCGATATCATTTCCAATTCAGGATTTGCATAAGTCGGTTGGTTTATTGGTTCCGATTGCATTAATGACACTTCCATAATATTATTATTAACGGAACCAATGCCAATACGTAAACTTGGTGGTATCATATTTGGTGCAAGTATCGATGGTGGTTCAATGCCACATTTTTTACGTTCAACAAACCACATGGCCAACGCAAATTGTTCAGATGTCAATTTACCCGATTGATTTGTATCACATAGACTCCAAATTTTGGCCAAACAAAGTTGTGGTATACCAGATTTTAGAAAGACATCTTTAATTTCTAAACCAGATACTAAACCATCTTGGTCAATGTCACTTTCAGTAAATATTGCATTAAAACGTTGTAAATCGGGGACATTAACCACCCAATCATTTGACATATTAACTGCTGCGGTTGCTGTTGTTGTTGCTGATGATGATGTTGGTAAAATTGATGATTGCATTAATGTTGTATTATCTAATGTTGATAAAAGTGATACATTATTTTTGAATGTATCTGATGGAATGTGAGGAATGTTAACTGGTAATGGTGGTACTGGTGGTGGTGGTGCTATATCTGAGGGAAAATTTGCAACAAAACCAGATTCTAAGCCGCCAGTAAAATTATTATTATTATTATTATTATTATTGCTTTCATTCGATATTTTTATTGTTTGTAATTCAGTCGGAAATGATGTTGGTATTGCTTTTTTATCTAATGCTTGATAAACAAGATGCATAGCCTTAAAAGAAAAATATAATATTAATAAATTTTACATTAAAGTACGTATCATTTCATCTTAATCTTGGCATAAGGCGATAATACGATTTATCATATCTAATATATGCAATATGCATTTAACATCAAATGTGACCTCAAATAACTATTATTGAAATTTACCAATTGGAAAATCTATGGTCAATTATAATTATCTGGTGAACTGTTTTTTTTTTTTTCAACCAGTCGACAAACACAACATTAAAATCATATTTTTTTTAGACTAGACCACACTCGCCATTAATAACATATTTCGTGATCATTTTATCGGTGATGTCGTGTGGAAGTAAAATTGGATTGAATAACCTGTGATAGTTCAAAAATGTTGTACGTATAGGTGAGTGTATATATATATATTGAAATTATTAAATACTTATAACTTACAACAAGAAATTCATGTTTATCTAAACTGCCATCTTTATCCTGATCAGCTAAATCCCATATTTTACTTAGTGTATCCAATGGTAATTTCGAATCCATTAATACACCTCTCACTTTATTACCAGCTATAAGACCATCAACTGGTTGCAGCGAATCAAATAATTGTTCGTATTTAATGCGATCAGCTGGTTTCATTGACCAATCAGCATGTGTTGGTGGTATTGATTTTATAACCAGTGGTTTAATTTTTGGTATTTCACCCTATTGAATTATTTTTATTAATTAATTTATTTTTATTAATTAATTTATTTTTATATATAACGTATAAATCAAATCGGTATAACGTTATGTAACGTTACGTCAAATGTTATTTTCCATAAGAAATATAAAATAATACCAAGAAAATTATAATAAAATAAATTGAAAATTTGGTGGCGACCCAAATAAATGTCTTTAATTGATGATAATAATCGCCCAAAAAGGCGATATAAAAACCATCAGCTTAACAATAACAAAATCAAATACTGTAACCATTCGCAAAATTGTTACGTTAACTTATTTTACGTTATTTTGTTTGAATCGTTACATTACGGTATTGTATATAATGTACAATTTTAATCGGTGTATTAATACGTCAAGTCATATCGTTATGTTACGTTTGCCATCACCTTGAATTAAAGAGAGGTGATAACAGCGGTTAGCTATAAAATAAAAAAGCAAAGTGGTGGCTAGGTGCTGTCTAGAAATCGTGAACAATTACAGTTGTTTGTTGATGTTCCATGTTCTCGCACGTAATTAATGATTAGACATACAAAAATAATGTTAATATAATAATCACTGAATTGGATAACAAAATTTTAAATAATCACGTATACATCAAATAATCTAGTATTTCTATAAACTTACAACTTTTGGTGGATTTGGTGTTTCCAACATAATACTTCGCATATTACAATCAAGTCCAGATTGTGCTAATGCAACTAATTTTAATGATACAAATAAACCCTGTTTATCTAAATAGCCACGACCAGCTGGATCTGACAGATCCCATATCTAGAATGAAAAATATATTTATTTATTTAAAAAAAAAAAAAAAAAAAAAAAAAAAAATTTTTATTTCCGCTTCTTTTTTCATTTTTACCCTACTAAAAAAAACATCCCTTAATCCAAATTTTTTAAAAAATTTTGCTGCAACCATTGCTTCAATTGTTCCAACATTTTTGGGATCAATTTGTGCATAATAGGCCTCATATATAGCAATATGTGTTCCGGATACCTTAAAGAGTTAATTGAAATCATTTTTCACTACATTAATATTTATTATGTTTTCAATAAATTTCCATTGTAAATTGGTGAAATTAAGTGCACTTGAAGATTAAACTATTTAATTTTTAATTGTTTATATTAAATGACAATAATAAGTAAAAAGATTAACAAATGTAATTTAATTATAGTTTTTTTTTTTTTTTTTTTTACATGATTATTTATTATCATCGTTAGGATTACGACGATGAGATTATCTTATCATCATCTTCTACTCTTATTAGAATACATAACAAATATATTTTCCATATTTAATTAATATAAAATAATGCGTAGTTTGTAAACTTCTATTTTTTATATAGATTTAAAAACTAGGGTAATTTTTAAATAATAAATAAACATTTTGAAAAAACCACAAACAAAAAATCATTAGAAACAAAAAAAAGTCAATAATTTCAAGTGCACAGACGAATAAACGAATATGTGAAAACGTCCTTCTTAAATCAATTTTTTTTTTTTTATTTTAATCATAATATTTTCCTATAAATATTATTAATGCAATTTAATACTTTTAAAATGTGTAAAACTAATCCAATGAAATTTAAAATTATTAAATGAATTTTTGTGGTGTTTTTCTTGCAAAAAATAAGCAAATTTGCATCCACCCCAACATTTGACTTAAAAAAGAATCATCGACCCATTTCACATACAATAGAAATTTATTATTAAACTTAAATTTCACAAATTTATTAACATAATTTATTGTTTAATAATTTCCATTAAATAAATTTAAATTATTAAATATGAACTATGCGATTGATAATATAAAAAAAAAAAAAAGAAAACGAAAATTATTACCTCTACAGGATTTGGGAGAGACATTTTTATAATTTCTAAATTGTTATCAATTAAACTATTTTAAAAGTATGGATCATGCTGAACTAATGTCAAATTTTAAAATATTCATAAAAAGTAATAGATTTTAATTTTCTCGCAGTTAAATTGTTCATTCACAATTTAATTTAAAATATCGTTATTGATGGTGATTATATTCAATGTATTAAACCGTGCATATCATTCAAAGAAAAAAGAAAAATAATTATTTATATTTTATAAATAGGAAATTATATAAATAATTAAAATGATTTTAATAATTTAAAAATTATGGGCTTCATAAAATTACATTATGGTGAATATTACTATAATAAAAATGTTTTTTTTACAGTGTACTATATTCACTTGATGTTAACATATCATCGTTTTGTTGGCTATTTTTGGGGTTTTTTTTTTTACCATTTGTAATTTTGTTTTGTATTGTGTTTTGTGTTGTGTATAAATAAAAATAAATAATTATTATTATTATAATAAATACAATTATTATTGTTGGAATTATTGATATTATGAACATAATAATATTGAATATTGATAATTTGGTTTTCTAATAGTATTTGAATTGTATTATGTTTACAATTAATAATTACGTTTATGAGTGCACTAAAAAATGTAAAAATGTTGAACATGGCAAATTAATAAATACTGCATTAACAAAACGATCATTAACTGATCAAAAATTAGCCACTTATATTGCAAAAACTTGTAAAAATTTTTCAGATATTATTGATAATGAGGTAATAATTATATAAATATTTA
>JANSTX010009756.1:0-19075 GCA_027564355.1 Penthetria funebris | reverse complement strand
TTACAATTCTTTTTTGTAAATTTTGTCTACAGTGAGGCTTGAACTCCGGTCTACCGCCGTTCTAGTCTAGTGCTTTACCCAATGCGATACCACGACGGGTGTGAGTATATTAGACTTTACACGAACAATTGTGACTATATTCTCTCATAGGTTGATAATGCAGCAAACGTAAATATATTATATATATATATATATATATAAATATAATTTGTTGATTGGAATGCTTTAGTGAGTCCCTTTTCATACAATATAAAGAGGAAATAACGAAGTTAAAATATGTACATCGATTTTCTATAAAGATTTTTAGGTCATGACCATAGGCAGGATATTATGATATATTTATGAAATCGTTGACTTAATTAAACTTTATGAGTGGTTCTTAATTTAAGTTGAGAAATAATCTACGTAAAGGGTTTATTTTGTACCGTTTGATAACTGGGGAGTTAAAACAGATATTTTCTAAATTCAATAATTTTTGATCAATCACAGAAGTTGAATTGAGTTCTTGACCAAGTGCTTATATTGCTTCCATGTGGTGGCTATCAGTAACATAGTTTGATGCGAACACCTAATTAGACACGGCTAAAATCACAGGAATGAAATGGTGCGGTTGAGCACCCAATTAGGAATTAACATCAACTACACCAACCTAGGCGGTTGTGGGTTTGCATCGTGTACAACTGTTACACTTAATGGTACATATTCAGTCAAAGTTTCAATGATTTAACAATCTTTCTCTACATTTAAGAAGACAGCTAAGTCATCGTCTCCCATACTGCCTGCTGATCCGTGAAATCGGATATCACGCGATAACAATTTTATTTTAAATTTTTTAAATAATTTTCCTGATAATTGTATAATTATTAAATTACCAAATTTTCCATAATATTATCTCTTACATTCATTTAGCATAAAGCTCAAGTGTGAAATTTCAAAAATTTTCATTGCATTTTCATTTTCCCACTTAAACCAAAAGTACTTAAAGTATACATACGGAATGTGCACTTTTGTTGTATTAAATAAATTGCATCGTTAAAAATGAAAAAAAAATAAAAACAAAAAAATAGTGAAGTGATAGTATAAATCTTGTAAAAAATAGAAAAAAAAAAAACAAATACCTTTCAAAATGCATATGTGAATAAAAAAAAAACAAAGTGACAAAAAGAGAAAACCAGAAGGAAAAACAATGTTCGGAAAACCTTAAACCTTAAATAGTCGAAAAACATAAAACGTCCCTTATATTCTTTTTTTTTTTCTTTTTCTTGGCACTTGTACTTGCTGTTAAAAGCAAAACCTCGAATTAAGTGGTTTTACATTGTTTTCAGAGTAAAAATTGAAATAAATTTTCCGGATGTTTTATGCGCCAACTATGGCAATGCATCTATGCGAACGATGTATACAATTTTTTTGTTTCCTTCTCCGAATATATGGGTGGTGTAATAATAGTGAAAAATTAAGGGGCACAAAAAATAAGAAAATTGTACATTTTGGTTTTTGTTCTTCAATTGTATATACCTTAAAGAAAATGCAACATAATTATTGTTACAATTACGAGTATGCTATATGCATTTACCAAAAGGATTGCTTTCAGTAAAAGTAATACTAAGTTATTTTAATTTAGAATAATCGGTCTCAATATATGGTCATGTAGAAGTCATGATTGGTGATAATGTGTCGTGAGTTGTATAATGCGTATCGTTACTAACTGGAGCCATCAAATTTAAACATTTCAGAAATCGTGTAGAATAAATACTACAATGCATCAAAAGAATCGACTTACTATTTACATACAATTAGTGTGAAAAATTTATTTGACTCTAAATATTCCATTGTGAAGCGTTGTGGCAGTATACCGCAGATAAATTTGGAAAATCATTAAAACATAGAATCAAAAGCATTCAGTAAATCTGTACTACATAGATATCACGACGGAGAGTTATATGACAAAAAACGGTTTACTACAACCTTCCAATATTGCCTCACCGATTTAATTTTGAGTTTCGTCTAAAATACGTAACAAAATCATGAAAATACGTTCGATGAACTACAGGTTCATTTCATAACAGACATATATTACATTCACTAAATTTAATAAATCACCATCGTTCTGAGGATAGAAAAAAAGCCCGCACATCAGCTAAAATTAGCACTATAATAATATTAATTAATATAATTCTAGTATAAATATGCTGAATATTCCAGGAAAGTAAATCTTAGTGAACAACTGATTGTCAGTCCATCGTGAACAGCAGATATTGCTCATCATAATCCCAATCTTCTTAATTTATTTATAACCTATCTGTTTGATAATTACACTTGCAACAATTCTGTGGATGCATCAGATGATTTGAGTTTTTTTTCCGTCTTGGTTATTCGAAAAGGCAACGGAAGTTTTTTTTTTTGTCCGTTTTGTCATTTCTTTTTTGTGTCAATTTTATTAATTGATAAATACTAATGTTGATCGATATCAATTGCAACACTGTGACATAATCCATTTAAATGGCATAATAATTGACGGCCATTACTGCAAGATCTTTTAAAAAATAACTATCAACTTAAAGCAGAAATTCTAGATTTTACGTTTTAGTGGGATGATTGACTTATGTACTTGAGACGATTTGAAAAATGTGTAAGTTTGTAGTCGAATTTTGGACCGTTTTTCGATAAATTAATCTCATTTTATATATTGGAGAAATTCGGAATTTTCTTTCGATCAGTTACCTTTCACTGTCAATAGGGTTGTGTGTGCTGATTGTTTTTTTTTTTTTTTCATGTTTTAGAATTGGAATGACCGTTGTTTTTTTGCAGTTTTTGTACACAATTTTATATTTTTTAATATTTTTTTTGAATTTTTTCTTCAGCATTATTAAAGACTGTCTTTTCATAAATATTAAGCCATGACTTATGATGTGACTAAGAGGTGACCCCAGTTCATCTGGTTCGTTATCAATAAAATAGATATTTCCATTAGCCCTGTACCCATTTTTGTGATGTTTGTAAGAAGATTTTTGCAATTGATATGTCTGTTATCAATTTCACATATTTTTAATTTCAATTGAGAGCAAAGTTTTTCAAAATATTTCAAAGTTTAGAGATGTTCTTTAAGCATAAATTATGATGTAAAGCAATTTTGAGGTATCCAAATAGTAGGTTTGAGGATGTCATAAGATCATGTTTCGTTTACAAAGGTTGATTTCATTGATGTACATTTAAACATCCCCTTAATATGATATTTTTCAGATTGAGACCTTAGAGTTTATTTGAAAAATGGTTGGTGTAAATTTAATGTTTTTTCTAAATGTCTGAAATTTACTGAATTTCTGGGATTAAATATTGCTTCATTCGCTTTAAATGCGAAACAGTTGAGTGTATTACATTTTCTTTAGTTTCCATTTAATTCAATGATTTCTTCAATACAATTTTAGTATGTATAGCATAATGTATCCTATAATGAATAAGTACACATTTCTATTATGTAGACAAAGTTCATTTTATTCCCTTTTCTACTGTATCAATACTGTGTAACATTTGTCACCCTAGGTTTTCTATGTATAGTTGACTGGCTATATATATATTCGGTTATATGCGAGTACGAAGGATACAAATTGAAATGTAATCTTGATATAACCTTAAACAATATATTGTAGATGTTTAACAAAAGCGAAAACAAGAGAGATTTTAAGTTTATCCATGAGACTTAAGAGCTTGTAATATTGACCCATAAAATAGAGTGTTAATATAAACCCGATAAGAAGAAGGGACAATTCTAATAGACCCATATATATATATACATCTACTCGTACGTACGTTGTGTAGTATCATCATATCCTTATATAATTTAATGGTTAAATGGTATGTCCTTACAAAATTTATATACAAATCAAAATATAAAAAGTTATTTTTATTGTACGAGTATGTTGTCGAATAAAATGTTATTACGAATTGATTGGATTTTATGCCCGTTTTTATATCGAAATATTTTAGAATGATTGATTTATTGTTTTCGAAATTACATTTTTATATTATTTCATCAAAGTACTTTAAAAAAAAAAAATGGTCAAATTGATATTCGCCTCATAAAATCAAATCATATTTCACTATTGACAATAAAAAAATATAGCTAGTAATGTCTGTATATTGTTAAAAAAAGACATCAATTCACCGACAAAAACTGGCGAAGGTTGCTCAAGAATTAAAGGATACATACTCAATATTCAATTGAATAAGCTGTATCGAAATTCAAAAGTATCTAAAATACACTGGTGCTATTTAACGAAAATGGTGAGTATTTTTATTCACTCGAAAACTACCGTATATTTAGTCCAACAGTATATCATTTGTTTCTGATACAGAAATTCAAAATTATTTAAAATACAACGTTTCTATTAAATGCAACTTCAACAATCTAAGTAATAGTGGGCATTCCCATTTATTTGAGAGATTGAGTTAACTGAAAAAAGAAAATTTTGTATTTAAGTCAGCACCATGCATTAGTTTTTCCCCATAAAAATTGCAGAGACCTCAACTTTATCCATTTAATTGGCTACGATTTATCTAGAAACTACATTAACTTTACATCCCCAATGATATAAACATTGCATAATAGAAGCATTTGTATTCTGACGCCTGAATTGTTTAGGACATTCTTACTTCTAAGATATGCAAAATTGTACACAAATTCTAATATTCTCATATATATCTTTAAATACTATCTTTTGTTCTAGACATACAATAAAACATTTGATAAATCTCCTAATAATTTAGATACGGAAATATTATAAGCCTTAGGATAAGAATTTAGTATTTATTAAATTTCATTTAATTTAAAGATAAATCCCCGATAAATTGCTAAGACTACTTGAGAAACACTACCAAGACAAAGCACATTTACAAATTTATTATAAAATTAAATTCATTTAAATAAGAATTTATTGTGCAATGCAATGTAAACTAACACTGTACGAGTATGTACTTATTGTGTGTACAGAAGAAAGGACATTATGCTGCTTGCTCTCCTCTGTACAGAAGGATTAATATCTTCACTTGAGTTTCATCTCATACAAAACATATTTGCAAAAGGAAAATGCTCAAATTGTATATAGTATTTATATATTTTTGTTATTTTACAATAGAAAAGAAAATGGAAAAATGTCCTGTAAATGAAATGAGCATTTTCTTTTGTTTATATAGATCTCCCATAGTTATTGTGTAAGGGTAACGATTCGTTATGAACTTAATATATTGTAATGTAAAGCTTTTAACAAATTAAAATGTTTATCTGAATTTAAAATAAAAATAAAATTTTATAAATAAACTAAGAAATGAGTCTCATTTTAAAAAATTGCTTTTTTCTTTTTTGATAATATTTTCAGAAAAGTTTCTATTGAATCGAACGGACAATGTGCAATTCAATCTGCCACAGTCACCAATAATTTATTATAATATTCGAATGAATCAAACTATTAAATTAATTATGAAATTATTATTTAAGAAACTGTCATATTTAAGGAAATTCCAGCATCAACAAACAAGCGACATTGTTCACAATTTTGTCAATTACTAGCCAGCACCTTCACTTCATTTAAAATCTTAATCTTTTAAACGTATTTATTAGCGGTTTATTTAACGATATCATTTGATTGATCGTCAGTGGAAGATTTTGGGGCCAAAGCTAAAGAGAATAACTGTAAATATATTGAATTTTATTACAAATTAGAGACGGAAGATTTTAAGTTGATTCAAGACTGAAGAATAAAGAGATTATTTGCTTGATAGCATGATTTATCATAAGTCATTTGTGCTATTTTGAAAATTTCTTCGTAGTTTCTAATGCTTTTTGTTAGAAAGCATTCTATTTAGATTTTAATATTCACGAATATATGAGGACCTATCAAATAATTTTGTAGTAACATATAATGCGATCACGAGTTATCGACTATATGTCTAATTAGGCTATGAATACTTATATTACAAATATTCAGGATAATTAGCTGTAAGGGAAATATTGATACTATTGATACAATAGCTATGTTTAAACAATGTAATATGCATTTCATATGAAATGAGTAATGAATGGGGGATTTTTACTATAGGTCTTATGAATATGAAACATCATTGTATGGATACGCACGTATATGCATCTATAACATAGAATTCATCCTCACATAATCCCTTATTATTATTATTTATTATTATTATTATTATTATTGTTATTACGAGTATATGAGATAGTTTCATATGATTATAAATTGTATGCTAAATTTTATATGAAAATATTAAACTAAGTGGCAAATTTAAGCATATATTTGCTAATACTGAACAAAGCTAGCATTTTCCATTATGATTTTATGATATACTTACATCGTATCCACATGAATATATGAATATTGTAACAAATGAATCATTAAAATTATATGACTTTAATATAAAACTATTAAAAGCATAACATTGTATGTACTAAAGGCGGGGGCGGCTATGATCTAATAATAATAAAATAATTTGCTAATGGGAACAGTAGTAATGATACTAAAATAATTATCAGTAAATCTATAAAGTGTGCAAAATTGATTGGATTTAATGGGACATAGAGGTAAAGTAAAAGTAATCGAATCCCAGTAGACTTGAACATTTCTGAATCTAAATTTCTAGTTGATAGTATGGATCCAAGACCTTTAACACTAGACGATATGAATTGTAAACTATTAGTAAAATTATGCATTTTACTGGTGCTTTATGTTATCTACATTTTTTGAATTTGTATCGGAAAAACATAATCAAATCTATCGACAACTTTTCAGCCTGTACCAGTAAAACGCAATTATATATGCTTGATACTCGACAATCAGTTCGCATGTTAAAAACGCCAGAGATGAGTCAACAGAAGCACATTCCTGTTTAAAATACTGATAATAATGAAATAAATAATGGTATATTTGATTCCAATTTAATCTCTCATCTGCATCAATAATGGCAAAAGTACACTATGAATACAATTGCATAAATAATCGTACATGAATGATTAATAAGATTTATTATTTGCCTCCGAACTAAATGCCTTCGAGTTTCTAAAAGCTGTTCTCTTATATTAATTTGATATCGTACTTGATGTATGTACATATTTATAATCAAAAGTACTGCTATTAGATCTTTTTATGATTATGGTAATCAGTACACAAAGTTCATATTCAAATTTCGTGTATATATACACATGTTCTTATAGTAAAGATAACTAAATTGCATGTGACATAATTGCCGGCAGTGCATATTGTTATTAAAGTTTATATAATTCGATAAATCAACATAATTAGATTTAATATTTTTCACTGTTTATGTTGTTGCTTCTATAATACTAATCTAACTTTGCAAAGCTTTATTTTATTTTAAAATGGAACGTTTAAATGTATTTAAAGAGATTCCAAAATTTAAATTTATAAAATTAAGGCAAACGGGATTTGCGACCATAAATAAACTTAATTACATTGATTCTCCATTAGATAGGGGCCAGAAAAGTTACGAAATTCCATTGGACATACGACTAGTAAAGGTTTAAATGCAGTTTTTTAAGTTAGAAGTTCAAATTCAGCATTTACTGCAGACATTCGGATTTATAGGTTTTCTACGCATTTGTGCGAATTATTTTAAAAAGGGAAATATTGCCATTATATATAAAGCATAAGGCCTCGTAATACAATATGTGGCACATATATGGGTTGCGGTTCCAATGACCACCCATATATTTTCCTCGACAGAATGCCAGAGCAGACTTTTCGGTTTATTGGTTATGATTGACCTAACGGCAATTATTATGACATGAGATGATCAGTATTATGCCCAATATTCGGGTATTTCATAAGTTGGAAATTTGAAAGAAAGCAAATGTTTAGCTTCAGATTAATTGAATTACTTTGTGTACTCATGAGAACATGTTTTATCGAAATATCGTCTATTTGATCTGTGTTTATATACTAAACAGGCATAGAAGCACCATTTTCATTTTTGTATCAGGAAATCTAGTTAATCTAATATTAATGGTTTTTCTGACGTATAATTAGCGTTATTCGATTTGGAAATATTTTCCTTTATACCTGTTTCCCTTTTATTTATAGTTTTGTAAGTATCAATCTTCCAACTGACCGAAATCTCTTCCAAAGTTACTGGACAAAAAAATCTTTGTTGCAATTTGCATTGAATCATCATATTAGTCAGTCGATTAGTTGACTAATGATAATTCTACTAATTGTTTCTGTATCTGGGAAAGCGTCTCTTGTGTTCAACGTTAGTCAAGAATCGTTCAAAATGCCACACATGAAATCAATGTTTAAAAGCTCAGTGTTTGGCTGCATTGCAATCCATGTCTTATTTTAAGTACATCTTTTGTATGGATAATGGTCCTTTGTAACTGGCGGTAATGAAGTGGAAACAAACTAAAAATTATCAATTATCTAAAAATGAATAATTTTTTAATTCACATAATTACACACCATTCCATTTTAATCCCCTAAATTAATTAATTATTACCATTTTACCAGGTTGTGTTATCTTTTTTTTTAAATTTTTTGATTCAATTAAATGCTGTAGTGTAATTGATGACGGAAATGCGAATGCAAATGATTAATTTATAAATTACATGAACCTCATGTACCATTATGAATATTTGCATTATATCCTTGATTATACTGTCGATTATTTTAATAATTTTATTTCATACATAATATGCAAATATTTGTATAATTATAGCCATTATTATTCAATTAAATTACATTTTATCATATTTCGGCATGATCACACCCACCTCATTTATACATTTTATCGCATTTCATAAATATTTTTGCTGACGCGATTTTATAAAAAATGTAAATTACATTTAATTAATTAAAAATAATTTGAAATTTCAAATGATAACAAAATGTTTGTGTATCGATCATTGCATTCATCACTAGTAGAATTATACACCACAATTCTATATTATATTCGGCATTCTAAATGGAAAGTTGGTTTAGTTTACATTGGCAATTTAACTTGGTGCATCTCGTTTCATGGTCGATATGGTGATAATCTCAATTCAAATTTATCACCGTTCAGCACCCTATACAGAGTTTGGTTCACCAAATTCGTATCAATTCATAAGCATCTGACCAAAATAATAAAATTAAATGAAATTGTATTTGTTTCCTATATAAAAAAAAAACACTTTTTATTATACTTTGAACTTTAGAATTAATCGATTTAATCGCTTAATTTTTTTTTTGCTTCCCATTTCATTTCAACCGTACCTCTTTCTAACTCCACTAACTAAAATTTAACTTTTCAATTCTTTGGTGAAATTTATTCGAATAAAAAATTGAAGAAAAATAAAAAGCTCAATCAAAAATCACTCAAACTGCACAACACATAAAAAGTATAAGAAAACAATACAATTTTCTTTTTCCCTTGTACTTATACTTTTGTTTGCTTTTGGTAATTCCATTGATGGCGAATAAAACCAACACACAGCAAAAGAAAAGTCCCAACAGCAGCTTTTCTTTTCCTATTTTTCCACTTTCTTATTGTATTTTCTTTCTATTTTATATGAAAATGTAAAGAAAAGTTTGAGATTTATGTAAAAACTTTTCCAGTTTGCTGAAAGGGTAAATTCTTGAGGTGGATTTGTTTTTAATTGTTGTTCATATTACAATAATCTAATCGCTATTTATTATGTGGGGTCTTATTTTGGAAAATATTGATGATTTTTAACTATCGAACCTGTTTTAGATCATTGAAGGTTCTATGGAATCATATAAAGACAAATGGTGAATAGGTTGCACAATTATGCTAATATCAAGAAATCTTAGAGCTAGTACATTATTTATGTGGGGAGGGGGTGAGTTGAAAATTAAGAACCCCAGCATATTATTCCTAACTCGTCAGCTGAATTCACTGCTAGTAATGATAGTAAGACCCGTACGAAACTTAAACAAAAAAGTTGAAATTAAAATTAAAACGATTTTATATACTTCTATAATTCATTACACACATAACTTCTAATTAAAAACACACTTAACTTCTAATTTAGCATCGGTCAAGCAAAAACGTTAAAAATGTAACTAAACCTGTTTTTTGTATTTTTTATTTCTAATGAAACAAGAAAAGAACCTTATTTCATGCTTCTTATTATCGTCATATCACATTACTCTTACTGTAAGGTCACAAATAAAAAAAAAATTGTCATTGATATAAGAGAATATGTAGTTTTTTTTTGTATTTATTATATGTTTAGCGGTTACACGAGTTAGACAGAAGAGGAGTCCTGTAAACGGTTAACCTACTACATTTTATACACCTTATGTCAAATTATTCAGCAACTATATGCACTATAAAAAATGAAATACCTCGTAGGAGATCATAAATAAGACAAAATTTGGTCATTCTTTGATACAGCGTATCCATGCCACTTAGAAAATGGTTGTTTATTATTTTTCAAATTTAAACAACCAGTGGATGTTTCCATTTTTATATTTGATAAAAAATGTTTGAACATTTTCCTACTTTTGTGAATTTGTATCAGATTTTCTGAAGATTATGAATTCCTGATACAAATTGACAAATGTAGGAAAATGATCAACGTTAATCGTCAGTCACTAACCGTTTACGAGAAATTTCCATTTTTGTATTTGATAAAAAATGATGGTACATTTTCTGAGAATTTGTATCAAGAATTCATAATCTTCAGAATTGTTTTTAGGCCATGCTACATAACCTAGTGATTTTCGATGTCGGAAAACTACTATTATGGTCCTGAGTCAATATTATAAAGTTTTCAAAACATTAAAAAAATTGAATATTATTACAGAAATTCTATTTTAAGTTTCTATAAGTCATAAATCCTACTAGGAGCTCAAAATTGTACTCCACCGGTCATTTTGGGTACGACAGAATTTTCATAAATATTTATTATATATCCAGGAGTTCATAAATACGACAAAATTTGGTTAATCTCTGATTTAGCACATCAATGCCAATTAGAAATTGGTTGCTTTTATTTTACAAATTTAAACAACCAGATAAATATTTGAAATGTATTAGGCACTCAGATTATTATATAAAATTCAATTATTTTAGCCATGCTACAAAACCTAGTAATTTTCGGAGTCGGAAAACTACTATTATGGTCCTGAGTCAATATTATAAAGTTTTCAAAACATTAAAAAAATAGAATACTATTACAGAAATTCCGAGTTAAGTTTCTAAAAGTCACAAACCCCACTAGGAGCTCAAAATTGTACTCAACCGGTCATTTTGCGTACGACAGAATTTTCATAAATAGGTATTATATATCCAGGAGTTTATAAACAAGACAAAATGTGGTTAATCTTTGATATTGCATATTCATGCCCATTAGAAATTGGTTGTTTTTTATTTTACAAATTTAAACAACCAGATAAATATTTGAAATGTATTAGGCACTCAGATTATTATATAGAATTCAATCATTTTGGCCATGCTATATAACCTAGTAATTTTCGAAGTCAGAAAACTACTATTATGGTCCTGAGCCAATATCATAAAGTTTTCAAAACATTAAAAAATACAATATTATTACTGAAATTCCCTTTTAAGTTTCTAAAAGTCATTAATCCCACTAGCACTTCAAAATTGTTCTCAACTGGTGATTTTTGTAGGATCTTGAGGTAGATGTACACACAATTATGAGACACATAATATGGAAATCGATCAGTTATACAAAGAAATGTTCGTTTAACGATATCGCTAGTTATGAATTTTCCAGGATTATCCAGAATAGTAGAACAGTCACTTTGTTTATATCATGCGCTATCGCAAGAAGTGAAGTTTAGAAGGATATAATGATAACCTATATGTTATGAGAGTATATAAAACAATAAATTATATCGTTTATATTGGCACAAACTTGGTCAAACAAATTTATCAGCAATTACCCTTTTTTTTTTTTGTTCTCTTGGCTAATCTGTGTTAGGTTAAAGTATACCTTTGGCTGGGAATCAAGGATTCAGAAATTTTCTTTGGTAAATATTATTGAGAATTTTTTATTTTTTTTTCCAACATAGAAACCTTGACAACAATAAACTGAAACAAGGGTTCGTCTTATTTAAGCATGATTACATCCATTTAATCATCTTTTTGCTTCTTTTAGATAGATTTTACTATATACCCCAAAATATTGCAAATACATTTCTTTATAGATCACAAGACAGGATAGAGAAAAATTTATACGAAGCAATAAAAAAAAAAACAATAGAAAATATATTAAAGTAGCATACACATTATATTTGAGTATAGAGAATTATCATCATCAACCCTATATATGGTATGAAATAATTAATTTTGTTATTAAATCAGCTTTTTATTAGATCTTGTGCATTCAGCTGTAGCCATTATTTAAGTTACAGCCAGAATATTGCTGCAAACTAATCGTGCGTAAAACATATTTTAATTCAATGAAATGGAACCACACACATTTATAGCAAATAAGCTATTGGTTACTGTTTTATTTTGTATTGCTTGGGTACACGAGTAATGCATGCAATCAACCCCTATTTTCCAAAAATTATTTGTATTTACGAAACAAATAAAATATAAAAATATGTAGTATATAATTTGGATACATAATATATATACTATAATAGTATATATACTATATTATATAAATATTTATGATAAAAGTACCTATAAAATTTGGCGCTCCCTTATCTTTATTGAGACACACGCAATGCATGAAAATATTTTCATTGGTCGAAATTGATTTTTCTTTGCATTTGATTGCATTTACCATATTCGTCGATGGAAAACTTTATTGTATATTAAATTATAATATTCAGGATTATTCCCTATGCGTGTATAAACTACATAATTATTTAGTTTAGGTGGATGTTTCAGTAAGTCACAGCAGATTCAATTCAGAATAATAAGGGGGGAAAAAAAAAACCGAAGCCTACATGACTACAAATATAGAAGGATTTGTAGTCATGTAGGCTTCGGTTTTTTAATTATAATTAGTGATATTATATATTTGTTCATCAAAATTTTTTATTTCACTATGTTGCTAATTAGAATCTAATAATTTTCCGAAACTTCTAAATAGAAACTTCATCAAATCACGAAGGACCGCCAAACCGTAAGTTGAGAAAATTATTGATCAAATAGTGATATGAGTTGAAAATGTTTGATTTCATCCATCCATCCACAAATCACTTTCCACTCTGCATCGCACAAACCTTTATGTGAATATATCATTATGTGCAAGGGGTGTTCTCAATTCCTCAAATTTCAAAATTCAATTAAACAAACCAATGTTACTTCACTGTAATAAATAGGCTGAATATTGATGATGATCGATCATCATCATTATCATCATATTAATTTTCAGTGTGCACGGGTTCCTTGTTGACGGATTGTGCTCACAATTTTTATTTCTACTTTGTGAAGTTTTAGTTTCTATACAAAACCTATAGTCTTGTCAACTGGAAGGCAATATTAGATCAAATAATCACGGCAATATTCTATAGGGTATTGTTAAATTCCAATTAGATTATTGTTAAATTTCAATTAGAGAAATCAATCTTACTTCACTGTAATAAATAGGCTGAATATTGATGATGATCGATCATCACATTATCATCATATTAATTTTCAGAAATTCTCTGTTGGGCGTTCGTAGTTATAACGAAGCGGATATATATCTTTAGTGATCATTATTTGATTATTGGACAATTGATGGTAAAATGTATGGCAGATTTAAGAAAAAAAAATTAATCTGCTAAACGAATAAATGTTGCCAAGCTTCGAAATTGTGTGTCTAACATTATAAAAATAAAATAGTTTGATTCAGAAATGACTAATGAGTGTCACTCGTAAGCATAGTCTTTACTTACAACAAATCTCGATCAGTTCATGAATGTTGAGTTTTTATTTATTATATTATTGGTACTACCTGGTGCTAACTTTTTTGAATCATTTATTGTTCATTTATTTCTTGTTTCAAATCGAGTGCGATACCGTAAATCAAGCGATTGCATCCAAACTACTGTAATTAGATATGTGATATTTGAAATTATAATCTCATAAAAACAATAAGACTGTTATTTTAATGAAGTCAAAGGGTCAATATACGATTGTATTAATTTTGTTTTCAGCGAGACTTTTTTAGTTCATTTATTGAGTTCTTAAAGCATTCCGGAATAAAGTGCAAAATTCAATTTTATTTGTACATTTTTTTGCATAACATAAAACTCCCTAAAATTAAGTTACAAATTTACCTATAAAATTATTGATTTTATAAAATTACTGAATGCATCTGCAGAGAAAACCCCATTCATCCGGTACATAACTACCAAATGCATTGTATTCCAATACCGAATAACAATTTTTGTTAATTAATAATGGCATTTTCGTTGCGCTTTTATGCTTTTTTAGCAGTTTTTTTTTTTTTTTTTTTTTTTGGGTTTCTATATTTTGATAGAACACAAATATGAACATCTAGGTTTTATTATTTATCAGAGTAATTGAATGTTTGTTTCTATAGGTACTAGAGAGTTATATATATATATTCATTGAAATGCAACTGCACAAAAAAATTGCACTACACGAATTTTTAAGATTAAAAATTGTATATTTTGTATTGAAAATTGGTAAAACTAATTTTATAAATGTTTATTAGAAAATGAATTGATTGAACATTTTCTAGGTCTAAACAGTAACGGGTTTTCCAAATATGCGCTAAATATGAGCTATTTGGATTAATTGACAGAACAAAAGAAATACATTTCACGGATTCACTAATCATCTCGCAATAGATCATTGATTGCTGGGTGGAAAAATTTTAATATTTGCTCAAATAAGGCTTAACGTGTCAGATCATATAAAAGAAAATAATTCCATACGAATAGACTATTGACATTTGTATTAGTCACTAACTAATAGAATGCTTACCATATTTCGAACCTGATTAAATCTAATCGCGTACTATTTACAATACTCTCGTTTACTATTTACAGAAACGCCGAACTCCAGCACGATCCAAGGCATATTGTAAGAAAATATGTATTGTGTTGTACTCAATGGAACGTAAAATATGGTCTTCATCACATCAAAAATAGAGCCTTAAAAAAAAATTTGAAATTCATAAATTGAAGAAGTTTCTGGAATGTTAAGTTATGGATGAGTTCTTGTTCTAGAAACTAATTGACAACTTTCTTTATAGTACTTTCTTAATATTTGGATCTGCATCAATACCGGGACATTTGCATTTTTTGTTATTTGTCAATATTATTCTGATTAATTTGAGTACTTCATGTAACTGTATTCGAAGTTGGAGAAACTGATTTATTTATTAATACTGGAAATTTTTTGGTCTACATTCAAGCATGGTCAATGGAATCTTTGAGATGTCATAGAATTATTTTGAAATATATAACCTTATATTAATAAGCATACTAATATGTATTATGGATTGACATATTTCGTGATCAAATTCCCATTTACACCACATAGAGTTGGTTTAACAGCAACGGAATGCAATTTAGTAATTGTATTTATCAAACTGATACTCTCCCTTAATAGATAGTTTACAGCAGCTCTTAAGAACTACATATTACATTGTTGACTTTCATCATTTTACTAGACCTCCATGGGAAAATTGATTAAGAGTTGTACCTACATTTAATTGCAGCTGCACACCATACAGCAATTATTCGTACAGAAAGAAAAAGAGTAATTAAAATTATAGTTTCAAATTTAAAGTGTAATTTAAAAGCAATTATATTTTATTTTTATTTCAAGCACAGACGTACAAATAAATGGGCAAAAAAATTTCAAAAATTATGAAATAATATTATGCAATTATTCTAATAGAAACTAACAACAACACAATGCATATATTTGCCATTTTAACAATAATAAATGTATTTAACATTAGATAATAAATTCAAGTTCATTTTGATGATGGTAAAATCATTATAAATCTAGGATAATCCCTTTATCCTCTTACAGCTTGTCACTTCATTTTCCTTTGATGTGAAAAAATGGGATGAGAATGTAAATTAATTTTGTTACTCTAACTCCATGTAAACCAGACGAATATAATAGTAAATTTTCTTGAGCATACACCTAGAGGAGTACATTGATATAATACTTTGAAGCTCTTTTATAAAAGCATAGCATAATTTTTAGTATGTATATAAGGACTCAAAGCGTACACTTTGAACCCTTTTTACCATTTTTTCCATATTGACAATATGTAAATTACTAAACAAATTTTCCATTACATAAATATATGTATGTACATAAATTTATCTCATTTTACCCCATCAAAATATATCCACTTTAACCGATGGAGGTTAATAATAATAAGTTTGTAATAAATTTTAAATAGCATAGCATTTATTTTAATGATAATATTAAATATTATGGGGTTATTAGTATTATATGATATGATTAAAGGACGCTGAGGTACAGTTGGGTATCAAAGTAGGAAATAACAATAAATTCCACAAATTAAGGGGTAGCTTTGTGCTGTTTTCATAACCAATTTCACCAACTTACATACATTCGTGCTTTCAACTCAAATCGCTGAAATGCGTATATTGGACTGGTACTAATGACTTAAGAAATGAAGAGAACCTTTTATTTTCTGATATGGATCAAAGTAGTATCATGCAAAAATCGAAAATATTATAAAATCTAATTTTATTTTTTATTCTGCACCTATGCAGAATTTAATGCAGACACTGTATGTTCATGATGAATTTAAAATTATTCCAAATACACAAATACGTACAAATTCATAACTTGAAGATCTGTATTCGGAGATCATAATTTTAATTAAGAACAGTTTTTGGACAACAAATTTTAAATACTCGAATGTTATAACATTGTCAGATTGTTATGTATTTAGTATTCAAAATTGAAGATTTGTCATAGGAGATCATAATTTTTGCAGGTATAGTTTTGATCAAAATTTTAAATTATTTAAAGATAATACAGTCCGTCATTAAGTTATGTATTATATTACTGGTTCAACTATTTAAAATCAATTAAAAACGATAGAATTTTTTTTTTATTTGAAGATCTATATTAGTAGATCATTTAGCAGGTATAGTTTTGATAAAAATTTCAAATTATTTAACAAAAATACCGTCATCAAGTTATGAATTCCTGGTTCAAGTATTTAAAAGCAATTAAAAACGATAATTTTTTTTTTATTTTGAAGATCTATATCAGGAGATCATAATTTGAAGCAGGAATATGTGTGATCAAATTTTAAAATTCTCACAGATTGTTACATACATTTGTCTATATCATTATTTGTGCATCATGTGGAATGCCGATAACATTAGTAAGTATCTACCTGTCTTTAACAATTCGTTCCGAGTTTACACTATCATGAAGTTATATGTTTCAGATACAAGTATTCAAAATTTTTCGTCAGCTATCTTCAAATCAACCGATAAGCTGAAATAATAGTGACTACAGTCTACATCTCTATTTTAATTAATTCACCTTGATCTAATTAATGTCACACACAATACACCAAATGCTTTAATGTTAGGCAGTTTAAGTCAAATTAAGTACGATCGCTGTAAATCTTATTAAATTTATGCTAAAAAATTTGCATTTAAGTTCTTCATCATCGGGAATAACATGAATTTGCATTATAAAATATGGGGGCTCAACCGTGTCAATTTCAATTTTACCATAAACACACATTTGTATATCAGGTGAAAGACAATGGATTTTTCATTTAAGGAAGAAAATTTCTGTCTATATATAACATACATACATAAATAGACATATATTTTAAAATTCAATAAAGAAATTGGTTTGCATTATGTAGACGAGTATACATGTGCGTAATAATAAGGGAAACTCAAATAGGAACTTGTTCCTTATAAATATGGGTACACCAAGAATTGTATTATATGTACGTACACTTCATTCAACCTACCACCCTTCTTTGCGTTAAACTTTAAAATAACGTTTTTAATATTCATTTTGCGTTTAAGCTAAAAGTGCAAATTACTTTCAATTTCTTTTTCTAACTACGTGCTCTGATTTAATTTACACACGAGATGAAACAGCCATCAACCATAAAGCACAAGAAAAAATTCCAGAAAAATAAAAAAAAAAAAAAAAAGGAATACTTTAGTTTTTTTGTTTGATTTAAAAACTCTGCCTTTAATGGTGTTGACATTAACGAATCCCAGATTAACACTCAAAATTTAAAGAAAAACATTTGCTTAATAGGAAAGTTTTCCACCCCTACTATTGAATTGAAGAAATTGAATTTTCAAATAACGCTTTATGTACTGTTAAAAGAGTCTATATGGGCAGATGATGTAATAGATTTTTTTTAAAAATCCAGTAACTTAATGACTTTCAAATAATAACTGGTAGAAAACATCTAAGTCAAGGTTAGTCTATATAGAAAGAATATCCTAGTTTCTAGCGACCACAATAAAACCTGTACAAACCAATACAGCATCATGAATAAATCTACCGTCAAAGAACAAATCTACATTATTGAAATTTGGTGTTTTATTGATCAAAGAAAAACCTTCACTACATTTCATCCCCTTTCCATTCCTATATCCACTGGTAACTGTTTCACCATCATTAGGGGTAAAATTTATTAAATTCATACGAGTACTGACTTAGTTACCTAATTCCGATCAAATCTTACAGTTTTTTTTTAAAATATCATAAATTCGGAAAGGATATCAATTTGCGATTTCGACATATGATTTGACTCAGACAGAATTGTCTGCAACATTTTGGCTTGTCCTCATAAATACCCAAATACTTGAATTATTAATTTCAAAACATTAAACATACAAATGAGCATCGAAAATACATTTCCATTTCAATTAAATAAAATTAAATATTATTGATTATATTGAATAATATATGGATAAAGGAAATATGCCCACTAATTACAATGTGGGATGAAATCGAACAGTTATATATATATATATATATATATATATATATATATAACAAAGAAAATCCTCTAAAAAATCATTTTAACTCCGCATATCTAAATTCTATTCTCTATGTATATTCTCAT